>JBBIGC010014388.1:0-13040 GCA_037576955.1 Lepidarchus adonis | reverse complement strand
GGGAGAGAGAGAGAGAGAGAGAGAGAGAGAGAGAGAGAGAGAGAGGGTATGTAATTCTTCATGTCTTAAGTGCTAAATGGGTCAGTATTAGTTAACACAAGTCTTCCAGTTCTGTATAAGATTGAATAATAGAACTAAGTAAAACACAAAAGAAACCATAAGAAGAGTGTCCCTTCAGAAATCCAGCAGTGTTAACACTCAAGACAGGCAGATTCACATCCGAGAGAAAGGGGAAACTAGAAAGCCACAGGTTTTGGGAGAGAATCCACTTGAATATTTGGCATTAGTAGAACAGTATAAACAGTATAAAAGAGAAAGAATAAGAACGTGGAAGAGAGTGGGAGTGTGTACTGACTAAGGAGAGAAAGAATATAAGAGAAAGAGAGTAAAAGAACGAGAAAGCAAGAATGAGGATAGGGAGGAGAGAGGTAAATAGAGTACAAGGATCAGAGCAGAGAGAGAGAGAGAGAGAGAGCGAGAGAGAGACAGAGAGATAGAGAGAGAGAGCGAGAGAGAGAGAGAGAGAGAGAGAGAGAGAGAGAGAGAGAAGATGTAGCTACTCCGATGGCAAGGGGCACTGAGTGAGCAAGAAAGTGAGTGAGCGAGCCACTGACTGAGGGAGTGAGGGAGAGTGAGAGAGATTGAGTGAAAGTGACACAGGTTAATTTCACAGGTTAAAGGGGCAGCACTTGGGTGAAGATGTCTACTGCTACATGATTGGGGGTGCATGTTAAGGTGTGTGTGTACAGGTATGTGTGTGTGCTAGTCTTTTTTTGTATGACCGTGTAGCATGAGGCTAACTGATTTGTGAGGTGAAATCCATGCAGTTTCTAATTCACTGTGCTAGTGTAGGCATGTGTGGCTTTGTGCAGCAATGTGTGTGCTGTACTGTGCATGTGTGTGTATACTGTGCCTCAGTGTAACACTTACCAAAAGACTCTGTAGATCAAAACACAGAAAAAGAGACAGCACATGGGTCACTTGTCATTCTTTCATGTATATCAGTCTCTGTGTGCGTGTTTGTCGACATTGCAAAGTTAAAACACAATTCAAATTAAGCAGCAAGGATATTCATTGTGTTTCTATTAGCACAAAAGCACAGGTGCACACACGAGGTAGGGGCCTACCTGAGCGCAGCTGTTTGATACGCCCATGAATGTATGTGTCGATGGGAAGGAAGTCTTTAAACCATGTGATCTCTGGGTCTGGAGTGCCGCTAGCTGCACACAGCATGGTAGCTGTGCGCGAGCGCTCCACCACCTTCAGCTGAGGGCCCATATCTATAGACGGGAACCCAGAAGGAAGCTGGTCTTCTGCAATACACACACAAAGAGGAACCGGACGTTTATAAGCCATTCAGCAATCAGCTTTTGTTGTTCACAAGCTTGTAATGGCTGGCGCTGTGAAAAAGGCACTCGTTTCATTTGTCATCACTGAAAAAGGATGACATGTGCTGCACAAGATAAGTGGCTTATACTCTCATTGTTTTCCACCCATGGACCTGGACACTTACAAAAGGCTGTGTAGTTGTTTTACATTTTGGCCACAGCAATAGAAAATTATCCAGAAAAATTGCAGAGAACCGGAAACAAGCACCGAAAAACTGAAAAAGCAACGGATGGCAAAACTGGCTTATCAATGCAAGTAACTGTGCAATCAATCGTCATAAATCTCTTCCATACAAGCAAAGTTTGAAATGTAATTTGTCTCACATGAAAAATCCACATATTTATAAGTATTAAAATATTCCAAATCAGCAGTTTTATCACTAAAACCACTTGTAAGATTTCAAGATTTATTGCAATGTGTACAATGCACATGTACAATGAAATTCTTACTTGAATACCTTGAGGGGAAAATATATACAATAAAATAAGGAAAATAATAATAATAAAAAGCAGTGCAGAATGAGAAGAGTAAGTACAAACTACTATCATATACTTAACAAAAACACAAACTACAACACAAAACACAAAACAGTAGGTGGGTTGTGTAAAGGTGCAGGTAAAGTGACAGTGCGGAGAAGCATTAATATAAATGTAATATTTCTTGTACAGTAAAGTGCAGACAGATGCTGAGAGATATGAAGACTGATGGACCAGAGAGCAGAACAGATTAACCAGATTAAACTTCGGATAGAAACTGATCTGGAACCTCGTGGTTCGGGCTCTGATGATCCACAACTACTCACTTTAACTACATTAGACCTAAAGGGGAATTATATATTTTCACAAATTCAACAAAATCATTTAGTGTTATGAAATGGTTCACTGTAGAGACATGTTTTGTACAGTGGTGGTGATTGGAACCAGGGTTCAAAAGCTCTTGTTTGTTGTTTTCCATGTTCTCATGTCCTGTGTTCAGATTTGGTTCAACTTTGCCTCATCCTCTTGTTAGTATACTCACCTGTTCCTCATTACTTGTGTCCTCCCATCCCTCCCTCCATCCCTCCCTCCCTCCCTCCCTCCCTCCCTTGTTGAATCTCTGTAAGTAACTTCTTAGAAATTTGTATTGTCTTCCTTATGTGTAGTACTTAGATTTCTCTTTAATAACAATAATATAATAATAATTTGAATTTATATAGCACTTTTCTCAAACCCAAGGTCATTTTACACAGCAAAATAAATATCAAAACCTAAAATAAATTGAAACAGACGCAAAAGCATTGAGAAACAAACAGCAGAATGAGGAAATCAAGAGTGAGTAGTGAAATAGCGCAGATTGAATTTATATATTTTCAACTGAGATTTGAAGAGAGACAGTGAGGATGTTAGACGCAGGTTTTGAGAGAGGGAATTCCAGAGCTTAGGGGCAACAACACTAAATGATTTCCCACTCATGGTTCAATAAATATTATTGTAATTGCATACTCTTGTGCTTACCTAACCCTTACACTTCCTGAAACTATATCCAAATCTATACATTTTGTATATATAATGTCAATGATGAAACAGAAAAAGAGAAATATTTCACCTTATACACTTTAGACAAAAACTTAATTTAATAAAGAAATAGCTTTTAGAAGCAGTAAACAACTCTAATTCTGTAAAACGTTGATCTACAACACCATTGCAAACGGAACCAGAATGGAATCTCAACCATTTAATCATGCAAAATATTTACAAAACCAACATCACATTCGTCAGGGTTCTTTACTTTAAAAAAGAATACAATTTAGGCCAGTCAGTCGGATTTTTTAGAAAGTTATCTAGATCTTTATTAACAATGATCTTAACTACTTAGTATGCTCTCAGTAGCATGAAGTTCTGACAAACTAAAAAATATGTTCTATATTTTATATACAGCAAATGTGAGCTAAAACATCATCTGAGTCGTAAGTAGATGAAGAAAATCTAGTTAAACAAATAAAACAATGATCCAAAATCATATCTGCTTAAGAATCTATTAAATATATTATTATATAATTTGAAGGCAAAATCAGAGTCCTGTGTTTTCAATCAATAGGATGAAAATCACAAACTACACATTTGTAGATTTTGTATCATGGATATCAGGAGGTGTCTGAGGACCTCAGAAAACAGTACTCCAACTGGTTAATGCTAATTTTATAAATCCTTCATGACTGAAACTGAACACTATTGTGCATGACAGGGGTGTGAGGAAAAATAAACTGCTCTCCAAAAAGAACACATCTGTCCATCTACACATTACAATAGATCATGTGGACAAACCAGAAGGATATTGGAAGAATGTTCTGTGAATGAATGAAGGCAAAACAGACCTTTTTACTCTATATTTGGAAAAAAAAAAACACTGCATTCCATTATAAGAACCTTATCTTATCTGTGAAGCAGGGTGGTGGCAGTGTTCCTACTTATTTAGCTGAATCTAGGCCTGGACAGTTTACCATCATTGATGGATCAATAAACTATGAACTATACCAGAGAATTCAAAAGGAGAACGTCAAGACATCTGTACATGAAGTGAAGCTCAAGGGACAGTGGATAACGCAGCAAGACAACAATCCAAAACGCCTTTTTATCATTCTACCAAAGAATGGTTAAAGAAGGATAAAGTTAATGTTCTGGAAAGTCTTTAATTGAATTTAAATGTTGTGAAAATATCTAAAGTGAGTGGTTCATGTGAGCAAACCCACCAACATCCCACCAACATCTTTAAACTTTTCATCTTTAAAATTGTCTTTAAAATTGTGTTTTATATCTTAAGGTCACGGGTGGTCGTCAAAGCATTTCACTGTATATCGTACTGTATATGACTGTGTATGTGACAAATACAATTTGAATTTGACATTAAATCTGTTCTGTATAAAGGAATGGACTACAATTCACACTAGTCTATGTGTAGGACTGACCAATAGTGACCTTTTTTGCCGAAGTTTAAATGGCAAGTATTGCTGCACAAGGTCTTGCCACATACTGAGAGCACAGGCTGGTTTATTTTTGCACATATGCTTTTTGATAACTTTAAATACATGACCAAATAATATAATTTTTGCTTCATTTGTTTACCTAGGTTTTCTTTATCTAGTTTTAGGACTTATTTGATGTTTTATATCACATTTATAAAAATTATTATAATATATCAAATGCTTTTACATTTATAAAATCACCCACATTTTTAACAGTACTTAAAAAAACAAACTCTAGACTTTTTCTCAACTATCTCTCCCTCGCTCTCGTGCTCTGCTGCTCACCCGGTTGCCAGATTGAACGTTTGGGTGAAAAAACGTAAAGTGTAAAGCTCTAATCTCCTCGCACTCACCGCTAGTGGAAATAACAAACTGCATGCAGCTCAGTAGCTTCCCTCAAGGTCCCATATTACCATAGAGGTTCAACTGTATTCTACTACTGTATATGACAGTAAACATGCATATAAAAATTGACACATGGAGTGCAAATGCTGTAAAAAAGAAAAGAAAAAAGGAGCCAGCATCGTAACCACAAATTATCATAAGTTGAGTGCATCGTAACCCCTGTACTCTTAAACTATAATTTGGTAATAGGCAACAAGTGTATTTTTTCTTTCTTTTTTTTTAAACAATTGAACATGCTCAAAATCTGATTCCTTGTTTGCCATGCCTTTAAGTAATCCTTTAAGATTGAACACTTTTTCACATATAAAGACTGGAAGGTAAAATCCATACCATTAAATCTACAAATATCTTCAAGATATACATGAAACAATGTGTGCCGCTCACCGCGTAGAACAGTGAGGCGGGTGGAAGCACTGATCTCTCCAGCCTCATTAGATGCCACACACTCATAGACGGCCTCATCACGAGGAGTCCGCAGGGGCTGGACGCGTAACACTGAGCCAGAACCATCCTCAAACTCAATCACCTGCCAAGAGACAGAGAGCTTATGCCAAAGAGAAAAAGAACACTGCAAACATGATGGGGAAAGTGAGGCATAGGGAAAACTAAGAAGACAATCCAAGACATTTATACCACACGCTGCCTATTTGTCATTGTGAACACGCCATGTGGAAAAGTGACCTCTGCATTTAACCCTTTACATATGGAGCAGTGGGCAGCTATCAACAACACCCAGGGAGAAGTGAAGTTGGGACAGTACCTTGCTCAAGGGTTTCAGATTTTAGGACAGAACAATAAGACTCCTTAACACATGTCTTTGTCCTTTAGAGCAGAGGTCCCCAACATTTTTCGCGCCACGGACTGGTTTCATGTCAGACAATATTTTAGCGGACAGGCATTTAAGGTGTTGCGGATAAAAACAACAAAATAAAATGACACAACCAAAACAAAAACTGTGGTATTTTGTAAATATAATAATAAACGTGAATCCACTGTGTATTTATGTAACTTTATTAGCAGCGTCTTTCTGAAATGCGCTAACAACGATCAGAGTAACGTCCTCCTCTGCCCCTCACACGCTCTGGTCGCTATGGTAACACGTAAACGGTCCTTTCAGAATAAGGTTTCAGTGCTGTTGTGGTGATCTCAGGGTTTTCAGCCATGACTTTCATCCAGAATACCGGCAAAGTTGAGTCTCTAACATACCTAGATAGTACGGATTGAGATCGTATTTAAAAAAAAAAAAAGTTACATTTTTTGTGTGGCCTGGTTCAAAATGCTCCACAGCCCGGTAGCGGTCAGTGGGATGGTGGTTGGGGAACACTGCTTTAGAGATTTGTAGGGTGTATATACTGTTCAATATGGATTTGACGGTTTTGTTAGTTCTTGAATCTTGAAAAAGTGGTAGAGTGTGAGAACAAGACAAAGTGTGTGAGAGAGAGAGAAAGACAGAGGGGTAGAAAGAGATAAAGCAGAAGCAACAGTGGCAGAGACACTGAGCAAATGTGGGGAAGAAGATATTAGTGTCATTACATCCAGAACAGAAGTGATTAACAAGCGATTTATGGGCAGCCACACTGTGTGTGAGAGTAAGACCTTGTCCACATGGGTGTTCTTCTTGAATAAATGAAAGCTCTCTGACCCTCAGTATGACCTACACATACGCATTCGTTTAGTCTCTGTTGAACAAGCTGCAACCCAGACTGTAATGCCATGTTTCTACATGTGGGGGCAGTAATGAAGAAGTCAAGGCCGTTTCTGTAACCTGTGGGTTTTCATTTCTACAAACACATATATATGTAAAATGTTGCCATAAGGATGTCAAGGTAATCTCCAATAAATTTATAGAAATTGATACGGAAATGTAGGAAGAAAACCCCATAGCTGCTACTGGTTCACCCTCTGAATGCACATAGTAGAAAGAGTCATATATTTTGTCCTCCAGAACTGTAGATTAACGACATGAAAACACAATGCAGGAGTTTTCCTTGCGATCATGAAGATTTGGCAGAAACTGATGCAAAGAAAGTGCAACATCCGACAGATGTTGCACATGTTTTTGATGACATCTAAACGCCCAGCAGAATGGAAGCCTGTGTGGATGGTCAGATTCACTCCAAAAACGCTTGATTCAGATGCCCATGTGAACAAGGCCTGTGTGTGTGTGTGTGTGTGTGTGTGTGTCTGTGTGTGTCTGGGTGTGTGTCTTTACATCAAATCTCTGGTTGGTGACTTTTTTCCCTTTTCTGCTCCAGGTGATTTTGGGCTGAGGGTCTCCTGTCGCCTGGCACACAAAGGAGGCCACGCCCCCCTGCACACCTGTCTGATCAGTGGGTGTCCGAGTGAAACGAGGAGGAGCTAAAGAGAGGAGAGAGAGTAAAGGATAAGTTTGATGTAATTTGTTGACTTTGCTTTATGATAGTCTCTTTGGATGTGCTTTTTACTCTCATGTAAAAAAGTAAACAACAACAAGCAAACATTACATTAAACATTTTTTAGTAAATTTAGCTTTAAAAGAGAACTGATGTAATTTCCAGCAGCATTTCTTGATGACAACAGCTTTCTGTAGCACTCTTGAGCCCATGTTGCTACATTTATTAGAGTAGCGTGATTTTAATGCAGCACCTTCTGAGGACTCAAAAGCCATTCATCTCTTTCAACAGTGGTTTCCAGAATTTTCCTACAATGAGGATTTCTCCACATTCCCAACATTCTCTGCAAACAATGTCCTTTTTGAACACACTGGCAGTGGTCTCATGGTAAGCAATGATTTATCTTTGCTTGTACAGTTTGACGTATGCTGCATATTGTGGAACAATTCAAAACTGTGTAACTATGTTTTTAAAATATATTTTTTTAAATATCAATTTTATCTCTTTTATTGTGTTTGTGTCTATTCCAATATTTATCTACTTGTGAGGGAACTACAAAAAAATACAACAATAACTAAAATAACAATTCATTAATTAAATTCACAATAACCTATGTCCTTTTCTACTCTACAAATGTGGTATAACTTTTGTTAGAATCTCTCTGGCATTATCAATGTTTCAAGTAAAACATTTTATTGTAGAAATAGAAAAAGCTTTGATTATTGCTGGTGATAACTATAAATTCAAAGGGTTAACATCAATGTAAAGATGACATACAGAGAATATGAAGTCCTCTTTATCCAGGAAGTGGTTCTCAAGCGGATTCCCTTACTATCTAACCAGCGCATTAATCCAGTCAGTGGATCAGGCCATGACGCAGTGGACACTCACACTAATCTGCTTTCTGTTCCACTGACCAAGAGCAAAAGTCAATGGCATGTACGAGAAAAGGGGTTTAGCCCCTGCTCCTACGACAGTATTTTGAGTATTTTGTGCATTTGTGTGTGTGTGTGTGTGTGTGTGTGTGTGTGAGAGAGAGAGAGAGAGACAGACCTCAGATGACTTAAGATTGCGATATCCTCTTTACATGCTTTAATTTTGCATATCAATCTTAATCCTGAAAAACGCCTAAACAGAGATGCATACGCACAAACAGAATTGCGGGTGAGCAGAATGAATATTAAGATTAAAGTCCAGGGGGGAAAATAAAATCTCCAGTAGTGTTTACCCGCTACCACAGTTACTAAGGTACAACTTCAGTCAATCATTTCTATTATTATATCTCAAACATCTGTGGCACAATATTGTTTTTTTGTGATGTTTTTTTTATTATTCAACTATTCTCGTTGTGTCTCTTTTCATAGCGTTTTTAAAACCGTTATGATCTATGACTAGAGCTAGGCCATCAGTTCAGGCCATACATTTCAAACATGGTCAAATCTAAAGGACAAACACACCTCTTAAATACTTCACATTTCTGTTAATATATGATATTCTAGTAGTTTGTTACCACTATCCAATGGCATTGAGCATGAAAAGAAAACAGGACATCATAAAGAAATTGTGGTTGTCATTATCATTTTTTGAGACTTTTTTTGGCAACTACAGGAGAAAATCATCAAGAGAAAAGGAAAGCTGACGTGTTTATTATAACTTGATTTTATATACTGATAATATTGTTTATCAGAATCAGTTTATTGGCCAAGTATCTTTGCACAAACCAGGAATTTGTGTCTCCTTTGTAGATTAATGAATAAGACACTTACAAACAATTAAGATCAAATAATAGACAATATGACACATAATATAAAGAAGCACACAAAGTGCAAAGTACACATTATATAGTATACAAAAAATACTGCATGCTCGTGCTGTGCACTTCAATATATAGTGTACAATATGCATTACAATATACCATGTATGTACACTTATACATTAAGTGTATACACATGTTTATATACAGTGTACAATAATGGTATATCTACAGTATATAGTCAATAGAGTACAATGTGCAGTACATATACAGTATACATATGTGTATATAATATACAACATATATACAATATACAATATAAGAGTGTTATACATTGTACAGGGAGCAGTAATCTATATATAGGCTGTGCAGTTATGATACAATATAAGCAATGTGAGTTTAGACAGGGTGGTGGTGAGAGCTGTACTATCTACTGTTCATGAGGGTGAAGAAGAAACGTCACTACTCCATTTCACTGGACACGTTTTTGTCTAACGACCCTTCTTAAATGCAGAGTGGCCCGAGACGAATTGCTAACGTTAACTTTTACATTTTGTATATTATTAACATACATATCCGTATACAAATAATTTCCGGTCTGGTCCTTCAGAAAATTCCCTGCCCCCACTGGAAATTAAAACCCAACTGTGACATTTTAGGCCTTCAATCCACCTCCTGAAGTCCCAACCAATTAGAGAGTTCACTTTTTCCATTTTACCAATTAAAGAATGTAACTTTATTTGTTTACAACCAAAACTTTAATTCTTTTAAAATGTTTGGCTATTTTACATTACCGTCCATTTCTCCAAAATATAATTACATCATTGCACATAGACTGATCAGCTATAACATTAAACCCACTGTCCTTATTTTGTGTAGATCTTCGTCATGCTGATGAAACAGCTCCGGCTGTGGTGCACTGTGTGTCCTGACACCTTTCCGTCAGAACCAGCATTAACATTTTCTGCTCTTCTTTGGGAGCGAAGCAGACAGGCTAGCCTTCACTCCCTACTTGCATTGGTGCCCATGACCCTGTCACTGGTTATCCTCTCTTGAATCACTTTTATATGACTTATCACTGCATACTGTGCGAGAAATGCCGTCTGGGAGATGCTCTGACCTAGTTGTCTCGCCATCAGTTTGACCATTGTCAAAGCCACTTTAAGATTTACACTGGCTTGTTTTTCTGCTACTAACACAATAAGTTCAAGCAGTGACTTCCCTTAATGTCTAAAATGTCTACTGCCATCGTTCAACAGGTGCCACTGTAACACAAATTCACCTGTTAATGGTTTTAATGTAGTGGCTGATCGATATAAAGGATGATTATTTCACTGCTAGTGCTACTGCTAGCTGGCTTGGCTGGAGAAAACCCCTGTAGCAGTAGCACTGGAATTATGCCGCAGCAACTGTAAAGATAACACACACACACACACACACACACAGAGCTGAGATTGTCCTGATTCTGGTAGAAGCGATCGCAACAGATGTTTGGTTGCGATTTTGTTAAGCTTTTTTTCAATCTTTCACTATAAAGCATATTTCTGCTGTACAAAATAAACAAGACGCATGATTGGTCAATGTTAATGAAATGTACCTAACAAGTGTTTCTTCATCCTGAGCGTGTAGGTGTTCTGTGTAGGTGTTCTCTAAGAGCTATGCTCAGACTCTATTACTAATACCTGAACAACCTACAATTATCCTTCAGAAAGTCATACTCAACATTTGTGTGGGGGCAACGTGTGTTGGGAGCATAAGTGTGTGTATGTAAGAGAGCGAGAGGGAGAGTGAGACTCACTCAGAGCATTGGAGAGCGGCAGCACACTTAGTAGAATCAGCAGAACCAGCTGGACAGCGGCTTTGTAGATCATGTGACTTCTAGCCATCCTCTCATTGGCTTGTCTGTGACTGCAAATCACCAAGCTCCAGGGGCGCTCATAACCTAATAAAGACAACACATTGACAGATTAAGCCGTCCATAAGGTGCAGGGTTTTTAAATAGTTAAGTACACTGACTCTTTCCATGTCTGAAGTCTCCACACCGGATGATTTTTATGCGAAAACAACATCACAGCAGAAAGTCATGCAGTGTAAGAAGGTCATGGTTAAAACAAACCACGTTTGCAAATTGGACTGCTGTTGAGCGGAGGGTATAATGCTGATTATAAGGATTAACAATTAGCAAATTCGACGTTCTCTTAGCATTAGACTCCAGGCTGTGTGCCAGACATTGTTTATTAGTTATTAATGAAAAGCATAAGACAGGTTGATCCAAAACACTCTATGCAGAGGAAACTGCGTGGGTATGTGCAAATGATCTTGCAGTGCTGGAGATCAGCCTCGAAGTGTGAGATAACTAGGGCTGCAACCAACGATTATTTCAATAATCGATTAATCTGCCGATTATTTTTTCGATTAATCGAAGCAGAACAGAAATAGGTTCTGTAGTGACTCACCTGCTGTTCAGGAAATTATTATTTAATTCAAATTATGAACAGGCTGTTTAAACTGCTATAGGTAGAGCGGGCACTAGGACCCAGGGGAAGATACATGCGCATTTTAGTAAATGAGTAATCTGATTTAATAAATCCAAATAATAAATATTAGTACATATGAGTATGTTGGTATATTGCATGAAACACCAGAAACATTAAACAACCAAGTCCACAAAGATGGCACCGTCTCTTTATTGCTTCCTCCTTTACACACTGTCCTCATTTGCATAGCTCTTGGCTAAATTACTATTCTAATTTCCATTTTACGAAGCTGCAATAACTTGAAATTGAAAATATGTATTGGATGGAGACCCCACTGTACAGATTATATAGTTAATTAACAGTTACTCCTATAATAACAGTATGTTGTAGAACATGCATGTACGTGTGTCATGTGCGACCCAGTTCTAATTAAAAACCAGTTCAAAATTAGCTTATGATACAATGCAAATGTGATTTTCAAAAGCTACATGTAGTCAGTAAAAAGATCACACTTTTCATCAGTTTAGACACAAAACATGATAAATATATGGTATATCTTTCAAGCCCCATGCAATTTTCCTTACTAGAGAATTGAAGATAAAATGGTTTCGCAATGAATCATGGTTAAAAATCATTTATAAAATGTGAGGATTTTAGAAGATGCCACATTGCAACATCGCTGGTCAGTGCCATTTGAGATTCTGTGGTACAGATTTGTGACTAATTATGAGTCATTATTGAGTGATGTGTCCAATCACACTTAGCTGCTTTGGGAAAACGTCACCATAATGTGCGTATGGTGAAGCGTTCTCCAGGGGTATACACCTCATCCCACAAGCTGTCCTTCAGCTGATTCTAATACTCAGATGCTCAAAAGTTCTTAGACAGATAAATTAAGAGGGAAGCTGACCTCTAGCGAGAAGGCTGCTAGTCTCAGAAGTTCAGCTGGTATTGATTCAAAAGCCTCTAATTGATAGGAGGCTCAGTTGCACTTAATATCCAGGAACTATGATCTCAAATGGAGTGAAGGAGCCTTTGAACATCTAAGTCCCTTGGATGTCCAATCTGACAGCTTTGTATGAGCTTTACAAATCCTGCTGAGTTGCCTGGGACCAAGCTGCTTTGTAAAACCCCTTGTTCATGACATGCAGAAGCTTCTTGACTTTGTAGGGTTTTTTCTTCTTCTTTTCAAATAGCACCATCAAACTAGAGAGTGGTGTATCTAACACATACACACTAGACGTAGAAGAATCTGGTTATATTTGCCCTATATCATGTACACTTTACCCTATACTGTTAAAACTTAACAATGTAACTGATTTAAATCGCCTGTTCTCGTTGGTGTAAAGGAAATAAAGGAAATCTACAGCGCAAAAATGAAGGCACTAATACTTTTGTCTATCTGTGTTGTAGACTAGAGCGAGGCTACCTGTTGGGTTCGGACAAATATTTCACAATGGTTACTCGGCTTCGGGTGAGGTTCCGTCACGTCAGAACAAAAACTTCTGATCATTAAAATAGTAAAGGCTACTACACAGTGAAACTTCAAAAGATCTGTCTCACATGATGCAATTGTAAAAGTATTTGTTAATAAAAATACAATACTTTTTAATGTTAATTATAAGTAGGGTATACGCTACGTC
>JBBIGC010014364.1:0-13042 GCA_037576955.1 Lepidarchus adonis | reverse complement strand
ACTGCACTGACACCCCAGGCAACAGAATTACCATGCTGCTTGCCTAACTGTCAGAACAGGACAAAAAAAAAAAAAATCTCCATAGATCTCCTCCCAGGTACCACGCCCCCTCTGGGACATCTTTACTCGCTCTCCCTACCCGAAAAGAGGGCTATGGAAAAATATATTACCACGTCACTGTCAGCAGGGTTAATACATCCTTCCACTTCTCCAGCGGCCGCTAGATTCTTTTTAGTTGGTAAGAAGGACAGGGGACTTAGGCCTTGCATATATTACTGGGGCTTTAACACCATTACAATCCGCAATAGATATCTTCTTCCCTTAATGGACACTGCCTTTGAACTGCTACAAAGATCATGCATATTCACAAAGCGAGACCTACGCTCTTCCTACCACCTTCCTAGGGTGCGGAAGGGGCATGAAAGACCGGGGCAGTGGTGGCCTAGTGGTTAGGACATTGCCCCTGGGACCAGGAAGTCGCAGGTTCAAGTCCCAGCCTGGTCACCACTGAGGTACCCTTGAGCAAAGTACTGTCCCCACTTCACTGCTCCCTGGGCGCTGTTGATAGTTGCCTGCTGCTCCACGTGTGCACATGTGATGGGTTAAATGCAGAGCACAAATTTCGTTGTGGTGCACTGAGTGTTCACAATGACAGACAGTCACTTTCACTTCACTTTATCACACCCACCGGACATTATGAATATTTGGTCATGCTCTTCAGGTTAGTCAACACCCCCTCGGCTTTCCAGGCACTCATCAATGACGTTCTGCGTGAGGCATTAGACAGTTTTGTGTATCTCGACAATATTTAGATTTTCTCAACTAGTTTAGAGCAACATGTCCAACATGTGCATCGGATACTAACCTTGCTATTACTACACCGGCTGTTTGTACAATTGGAAAAAATTGGAAAAAATTGTCTTTAACATTCCTGAGGTCACCCTTTTAGGATTCGTTATTGCGCAAAAAGAAAGATCCATATGGATCCCGAAAAGACCAGTGCCATTTACGATTGGCCTAAACCCAAGACCATTAAAGATGTCCAACATTTTCTGGGGTTTCAACACTATAGCAGCCCCTGTCTCTGCCCTCATGCTGGGCACGCCTACAACATTACAGTGGACTGACGAGGCGCAACCATTTAAAAAGAGCTTTTTCTACCGCTCCGTTACTTGTTCTTCCTTACCCTGCAATTCTATTCATAGTTGAGGTAGATGCGTCAGATGTGGGTGTGGGGGTGGTCCTATCCCAGCGTTTGGTTACAGATGTATATATCCAACCATGTATCTCACTACAATTGAATTGAGAAGAAGGAAGTTTAGAAGTGTCCAGTGTCTTATGTCATTTCCTCAGGTACATCTACAATCACACATTCCTCAGTTACAAGCTGTCGTTTCTCATCTGGCTTTGCTGAAACATAAAACCATGTGTCATCAGCAGAACAGTGAAAGCTTATTCCATGCTTTCTAATGATTGAGGTTGTCGTATCATATATAAGGAAAAGAACTGTGGGCCTAAAACAGAGCCCTGTAGAACACCAAATTTGACCTTGGTATGTGGAAAGAAATCACTATTAAAAAACTAATAATTATCAGTAAATTTAGACCTGAACTAGGAGAAATCAATCCCCCTTATTCCCTTGCAGATAAAAGACTGGTGTGATATTTGCCTATAGTTGGACAGTACACAGGGGTTGAGGTCCATTAACAGGTTTGACAACTGCTAGTTAAAAGGATTTAGGAACATAGGGAAACATTTATTAATTTTACTTCAGGTAGATCTTGAAAAATGATCAAGTTGAGGATTTTGATAAGGGGTGGGGATCTAATCACTGATCTAGCATAGTTAAATAGTTTTCTGCAGAGTTTGATGGTGTGCACGTTTCTGTCTTGATCCTGGTTAGTTTCATTACAGGATTAAATAATAACCTTGGGTTATTTTTGTTAACCCTAGGTTAACAAATAAGTAGTAATACTAAGATAATTTTATAGCTCAGAAAACTCTCCTATGCTAAAGTGCACACTAGCAGTATTGTTTGATGCAATTTATGTGGGGTATGTTTTAATGTGCATGTGTAATATATATATATATATATATATATATATATATATATATATACCATGGTGCTATTTTTTTCTTAAATTATTCTTCTGTAAAGCTACATTATCTAGAGCATTTCAAATAAGATAACAGAGCTTTGAGAGGTCTCCAGGCTGTGTAAATATAACTATATTTTCTATATTTGATCGGAAGGTTAGTGTTAAATTGAGTGTGACCATTATTGTGATCTTCTAATGAACCCATACTGAATCTAGGACATGAAAGCTGTTCTCAGTTTTATCTAATGAAACAACTATGTTTGAGATAATTAGTAAAATTAGATTTGATGTAATCTAATTTTATGTTGGATTACTGAAAATTTTGTTGGACTTTGTAAGTATTTCTACACTTTTTTTTAGCTTGATAGATGAACATAGTCTCAGTATAGTGGACCCTGAGGGATGACTGTGTAAAGCTAGAAGAAGTCAGTTTAGCCTTCTTTACTGCTCCCTGGCCTTCGCCCTGTATTGTTACAGAATATCTAGGCCTGGTTCCTAGGTTCTAAGGGCTATACCACGAGAAATGAGAGAAGCCCCTTCCCGAGAGAGCAAGCTTGGCCCTCAAAATTAATACAGATGTTTGAAATGCACAAGTAACATTCCACATTACAAAATATTTTGGGGGAGGGGCTTCTTAGGTTGAATTATTTAAAAAAATGTTTCATTTAAAAAGATAATGTCTTACTTTCTAGTGTTTGTCTTGACCTTGATTTCAAGGCTATTCCTCTATTCTTTTTTACATAGCATTCAATTTCTCTGTTTCTTGGAGTCTTTTCTACTATCCTCTCTCTCTGATCCATGCCTGGTCTCATCTTCATCATCTTTTGATCCTAGCTTTCTCAAATCTGTCTTCCCCTCATCTCCACCCAGAGAGACTGCCTCCTTCTTGTTTTGCCAGAAAAGAAAAGGACAGGAGGTGGAGTTAAGGAGAGACAAAGCTACATGACTCACTGCTCTTCTTTGCTTCTGATCTGGTTTGTGGGTCTGGTTTTACTTCAGATGACTGACTAAATTTATGTTGAGTTATATTGTGCAGAACTGTTATTGTAAATATAGATAAATTGACCCTTTTACCATTTTACCATTACTATTGGTTAGATGTGGGCAATATGGAATTGTTACTGTGATAACATTATAGTATGCTTTTTTGGTATAGGGTATAGTACTTGGAACAAATGCAATACCTCAGATTAAAACTAAATTCTTTATCATTACCTTGATGTTCACATTGTTTTTACATATTTGTTATATCAGGCACACTTTCTGTGTAACTCTCACAGACTGGCTCGCAGCTCTAACCTGGTAAATAACATTAATGTGAACATCATACTGACACCTAGTGGTGAAAATTGAATATAATCAGTATGAATTCATTAGCAAAAAAAGTTATAGATCTCCAAAATGATGGCAAAAAGCTTCCTAAACAACTACGTACCTTTCACAATAATAGTAAGCTTTTCACAAGCCTTTTCAGTCTGGTTTCCATTCACAGCACAGCACCATGACAGACCTGCTATGTTGTTAAAAACCTTCAGTCTGCTCTCTCAGTATTCTCCTCCTTGATCTAAGCTCAGCTTTTGACACACAAGACTTTTCACTTCTAGAGGCAGGTCCTTCAGTGCCATAACCCCCAAACTTTGGAATTGTCTTCCTCAGTCTCTCCATGATTTAGCTTCACTTTCTACCTTTAAATGTGACCTAAAGACTTATCTCTTCGAAGACTATTCTACTTTCTATTCTTTTCAATGATTTTTTAAGTATGTTAAGTGCCCTTTTGATTGTGAAAGGCACTAAATAACTTCACCTTATTATTATTATTATTATTATTTATTATTATCATTTAGATGTTCGATGTACTATACGTTTGTTCTAAGGCGTGTTATTATTATATTGTACAAGAGTTATAAACATGTACTTGAGAATGTATTTTTTCACTGCAGTTCAGCACAGTTAAAGTCTCATGCAAAAGTTTGACCACCCCTCAATAAAAAAACAGAGTTTGGTCATTTTTAATTGAAGAGATGTAAACACAGTCTCTCTAGGAAATGGAAAAATACACAATACACAAGTATTTTTAAAGCTTTGAAATTGGCATCAACTGACATTTACTGACATGCAACAGATCTAATGAGCTGATTAAGGTTTAAATCGTTGAAAAAAATAATCTGAGACTTTGGAACTCTTAGGGTGCCCAAACCTTTAAACAGAGCCATAATAATATTTTAATTTTTATTTTTGTTCAATTTTTGGCAACTGAAAATATTGTGTATTTTTCCATGTGCTAGAGAGGACAAAATCACCAAATCTGTTATTTATCAAGGGGTGCCCAAACTTTTGTATAAGACTGTATATAAGGAGCTGACATTTATTACATTTAAGAACCAGACCATAAATTGACTACAAAGACTGCTCTGGAAATGTATATATTGATATTTTATTACAATCTTATAGAACATTACTATAATTTAAAGTCAACACATTTGAAGTTGAAATTCCATTTCCAAAAACAATTGTTATGTTAACTTTACAGCATGCAGTAGCCTGTTAAAGGATGTTAGACAATAAAATGGAAATTAGAAGGGAGGAAAAAGAACCAGACAGCATGATCAGAGGTATGAATAATGAGAGCAGCTCAGAATTAGCCAAAAAAAGATCATTACTTTAAGAGAATATTACTATTATTACTATTTAAAAAGCTGCAGGTAATGGCCATAATAAACAAGGATCACTTCATTAGCTTCAATCCAATGGCAATCCAAAAACGTTATTATTAGAAATAAAGCTATGTTTAAAAAAAAGAAAATTTTGTCCTGCATTGTTAGTGTAATCTTTATGGCCAATGTTCTAGAAAACAATGTTTGAAAGATACAGTTAATGCCTTCTTCCACTGTACCAACCATATTTCTCAGGAATGTGAGAAACACGGCAACAGCTTTTACAAATGCTGCACAGAAATTGCAGCTTTCAAAAACACCACAGATCAAAGGGGAAACATAAATTTCCTGTTTATTTAATTTCTTAGCAACCTAATAGTTCAGTACTAAGTGCTTATTTGTACAGAAGGTGGCCTTTCAGCCAAACTACTCAATGCTGTGGCAGAGTGCATAAAAATGATTTAGATCACATCGATGTCACCATCAACAAGAGTCCTCCTACAAGTGGAGGAACTAGAGGGAAGGTTAATTTTTAAGTGAAAGTAAATATTTGTCATTGTGAACACACCATAACACACAATGTACAACAACAAAACATGACCTCTGCATTTAACCCATCACATGTGAACACGTGAACAAGCTATCAAAGCACTCAGGGAGCAGTGTAGCGGGACAGTTCCTTGCTCAAGGGTACCTCAGTGGTGCCCGGGGTGCGACCCTAACCTGGAACTTTCTGATTGCAAAGGCAATGTCCGAACCCCTAGGCCTCCACTGCCCTCTATTAGCACCCAGTATATACAAAGTAACTAAATAATTCACACCAAAGTTGAACAAAAGCAATGTTAATACATAAATGTATCATTAGACAAGTGAAGATGACACAGCTGAGTGTTCAGTCTCCCCTCCACTATTATCTTGATGCATGTATCTCATATCAACTGCATAGAGAATAATTTAAAATGCAGCTTCCTGTCATGAAATTTCAAAAGGAATATTACAGACACAAATTCATAAACTTAATCAATAAAGCACCACTAAAGTACCTTATGTGTGCCTATTTATGGTAGATTGGAAAGAAAATGCAGTGTACATAACCTAAATATGTAATCATGGGGATCATAATGCTGTTAATAACAGTGATAATAATCCCATTATAATCCCAACCTTACATGAAGGTCAGAAAAAGTGATGCAGGCCAAAGTGATGCAGGCCAAACGTGCAGCCTCTTATTTTGTTATCATTATCATCATTATCTGTGCTTCCCCACTGAATTTGGGAAATGTATTTTATTTGTTGTGCGGTACTTCACATACTGTAATGATGGTTTATACTCTCTGTGTATTGTAACATATTTGTCCATGAAGAACATGAAATCTTCTCTTTGTCCAATCCCACTTTCTATTGAATGTATTGTGACGCGCACCCACGGCTCTTCTGACCGCTCCAGCAGGTAGACGAACCTAGCCACAGCACCTCGAACAGGCTGCAGACGGGCCCCTGCCAATCATGCCGTGCTGGCACCAAATTATAGTTCATCTTTGATGACTACAAAAGGTTCCGTCAGAAGGGACCACATCCTCAATGACTCACTCGCACATGCCAGTCGCACAGAGCTGATTGATGTTTTGTTGTCTTTCCATTTCTTGTGCCTCATGCCCCTCTCCCTTTTTCACTCTTCTTTCCTGCCTGTCTCCAGACTCCTTGGAGGAACCCCTGCCTCTCCACTTCACCTGACAGCCGGGATCCGCTCAGCTGCTGTGGTCAGAGGACTGCAGCTGTATTCCTGCCACCCGTTCTGCCAACGCATACTCCGAAGTAAGACAGGCGAGCCAGACTGTGACCTGCCAGCCCTATTTCTGCCACTCTCCCCTTATGCTCTTGCTATTTCTCACCTTTCCCTGCTTTACATGAGATTAGCTCCTGGACGGACTTACACTCAGCTGACATTTTCGTGTCATTTGGTGGAGGTAGCGGGCTCGAATGACACGATTTCACTGCGTTTATACCCCACTATTTGGGTTGGTCAGCCCCATTAAAGGGGGTCCTTAGCCATTTTTGTCTTTTGTTCGTTTTGTGTTTCAGCTGCCTCTGGGGACCCACCTCACTTCAGCATGATTGATGTCAGCCTTAGCAACTTGGCAAAGTACATATCTGAGCAGCTGGCAGATGACTGCCAGACGGCCTGCCACCTCCTCACAAAGATGACAGCCAACGCTGACGTAGAAGTGTACCTCCACATCTTTGAGGTCGTCATGAGGAGGGAGAACTGGGATGAGAATTCAAAGATCAAAGTTTTTAATTCTCAATTCACATACTATGAGCACAACATGCATGTGAACTGAAATGCTGTTTCTGCTCACTGGTGTGCGTATCCTCCAAGTATTTAAAAGTAAATTACTAAACAAATGTTATTAAAATAAATAGACTTTCTCTACAAGACAACTAACAAGAGACATAACGACACAAAACAATAAATAGCCATTTGTGCAAATAGTGTCAATTATGCAGAAGTAACAATAGATAAGACAGTTGTCCAAATGGGAGCAAACATAAATCAAGAATAGCAGCAGAAATATATCAAATATAAACAGTCCTAGAGACTATAGTGCAAAAAGCCAGAGGTAGTCAGTGAGTATTACTGTTTAGGGGCAGGGGACAGTGTGGGGAGGTAAAAAAGATATGGACTGAACACACATCCCTGTGGAGCCCCCGTACTGAGCGTCCTGGTCCTGGATGTGTTGCTGCCGACATGCACATTTTGTGATCTCCCTGTCAGAAACACAAATACCTAGTTACAAAGGGAGGTTTTAAGTCCCAAAAGTCCAAGTTTTTGTGTAAGCTGCTGGGGAATTATGATTATTTTGAATGCTGAACTGAAGTCTAGGAACAGCATTCGTACATACGAGTTCTGTGAGTCCAGGTGTGAGGGCTGGATGTAAAGCAGAGGAAATGGCATCATCTCTGGACCTGTTTGACCTGTATGAAAACTGAAATGGGTCATGGGGGGGTTGATTTTACCATGACCAGCCGCTCAAAGCACTTCATAATGGTGGACGCCAGTGCAACAGGATCAATAATCTTTATAGCTGGATGGGTGGGACTTTTTTGGAATCTGTATTATTGTGGAGGCTTTGAAACACTTGGGAAACCAGTGGGCCTCCATCCAAGCTCCCTTCTTCATGGGTTAGGCCTAGTAGGCCTACCACAATCTCTCAGGTCAAGGATGTGGCGAACTATGGACGGTTGAGGCATGTGATCCTGCGCCTCCTCAACCTAACCGCGGCGCAGGCAGCATTTGAAGTCCACCGGTGGCAGTTCAGCCCCATCCATTCGCACCACACACAGGTGGCTCAATGCTGGCGCTACCAGTGATGGTGGAGCAGATGGTGGAGAGGGTCATGATCGGCAGCTACACGTGGGCCTTGGCCTTTCGCCAGCTACACCTGGGCCCTGTCCTTTGCCATCAAGGTGGACACGGCCCTGCTCTGTGCACACAGCACTAAATCCTGACGCACCACATGTCTGGCTCATAAGCCCATCCTGGGGTGCCGGTCTGCACGGGCTCACCAGCTGCGCCATCCATGGGGAGATCCTCCCTACATCCCAGTGCTGTGTGACCTGCCAGTGCTCCGCCTCCCACACCTTTGGTGGCACTTCCAATCATCGACATACCATTTGAGTGGATCGGGGTGGACTTGGTAGAGCCGCTGCCAAAGTTCGCTCAGGGGCACGAGTACATCCTCATGCTGGTTGACTATGCCACCCACTACCCAGAGGCAGTGCCCTTGAGAAATCCCATTGTGCGTGAGGCGGCACAAGAGCTCTTCATATCCAGATGGGTGGGTAAACCAAAAGAGATACTTCTGAATCAGGGCATCCCGTTTGTTTTGCGGCTCATTGCTGACTTGCTGCATGTGAAACACCTACACACCTCTGTCAATCACCCCCAGACAGATGGTTTGTCGGAACACTTTATCTAGACGACACAACAGATGCACCAGCAGGTGATAGAGGAGGATGGCAAGAACTGGGACCTCATGCATGCTGTTCTATGTGCTCTGTGCCATCAGGGAAATGCCAGTGCCAATGAGGCTTGGAGTAGCAACCTGCCCCCTTCCATTCCATCATTGAGCACATCCAGGAAATTGAGGAGCACATTCAGAAGGTGATGCTGGTGGTGCGAAAGTACATGGAGGATGCCCTGCACCAGCAGCAGTAGGTGTACAACCAGCCAGCCCAGCAATGAGAACTTTTGCCAGGTGAGCAGGTCCTGGTTTTAATCCCCACCTTGATCTAGAAGTTCCTAGCCACCTGGTAAGGGCCCTACACAATCGCAGAGCGGGTTGGTCCGGTCACATACCAGGTTAGGAGAGCAAGGTTTACCATGTCAACCGACTAAAAAAGTGACCCCTGGTGTCATTCTGGGGTGCCCTGGAGGACACCAACCTGGCACAAGCTGAGGTTCACAGCAGGAGGTAACTGAGCTAGTCAATCAGATAACTGACATGTTCTCTTGTCTCCCCGGGCAGGACCCACATCAATCAGCATCATCTAAACTAGCGTCATTGTCCACCAGCGCCATTGTCCATTGTCCACTGTATCCCTGAAGCCCAGAGAGCCATAGTGGTGGAGGTCTTGCCATGGGTGTCATCGAAGAGAACCAGAGCCCATGGTCCAGCCCCATTGTGCTGGTATCAAAGCCCGACAAGTCAGTATGGTTTTGTAACGACTTCCACAAGTTGAATGAAGTATCCCTCTTTGATAGCTACCCCATGCCATGGGTGGACAAGCTTATTGAACGGTTGGGTGGCGTGCGTTTTATTTCCACTCTCAATTTCATCAAAGGCTTCTGGCAAGTGGCCCTGGCCCCATCAGCATGGGAAAAGACCACGTTCAGCATGTCAAGTGGGCACTGGCAGTACGTCATGCTCCTGTTCGTCCTGCACAGGGCCCCAGCCACCTTCCAGAGGCTACTGGCATTACAAAGACCCAGATGCGCACATTCTTCAAGCTGGCTGACTATTACAGGCACTTCATCCCTGAAGTCTACTCCCTCTCAGTCTTTGGCTTACGCTATTGTCCAAAGCGACTTCCAGGTACAAGAACAATCAAGCATAAATTCAGAGAGTTACAAGGAGTTCAGCACATTCTTCTTAGCCATAGAATACAGTTCATGTGCTACAACAATGCTATCTGAAAGAGAAAACACATTCTACGCTATCATTGAGTGTTTATGAGTATGTCTAAACAGATGATAAGTGCATAGGATTGGATGATTGTTGTCATGTTGCAGGGAGCAGATCTGTTGATGATCCTGTAGATGAGCATCAGGGACTTGGAGTTTGATGCACAATGAGATGGGAAACCAGTGTAGCGAACAGAGCAGTGGCATCACATGGGCGCGTTTTGGCTGGTTGAAAATCAGCCGAGCTGCTGCATTCTAGATCCTCTGCAGTGGCTTGATTGTGGTTGCAGGCAGACTGGCAAGCTGTGAGTTGCAGTAGTCCAGATGAGAGAGAACCAGTGGCTGGACTAAGAGCTGAGTGGAGTATTCTGGAACATAAGGTCTGATCTTACGGATGTTGTACAGGGCGAATCTGCAGGATCTTGATGTTGCTGCAATGTGGTCCTTGAAGGTCAGCTGGTCATCGATGATTATCCTGAGGCTCTTTGCAGTGCTGGTTGGTGTAATGATCGACTGGCCAAGCTGGATAATTTGTGATGTATCGTTGGTTTAGCAGGGAAGATGAGGAGCTCAGTCTTTGATAGGTTGAGCTGAAGGTGGCATTTCTTCATCCAACATGCAATGTCTGCAAGGCATGCTGTGATTCTGGAGGACACTGTGTTATCATCTGGTGGGAAAGAAAGGTACAGTTGAGTATCATCAGTATAACAATGGAAAGAGAAGCCATGAGAGTGGATTACTTTGCCAAGAGATGTAATATAGAGTGAAAAGAGAAGAGGTCCAAGCACCAATCCTTGAGGGACGCTGGTAGTCATTTGGAGAGGAGCCGGTACCTTCTCCAGGAAACCTCATAGGACCTAACTGTGAGGTAGGATCTAAACCACTCAAGCGCATGACAGGTGATGCAGAGACTGGAGAGGGTGGAGAAAAGGAGATGGTGGTTGACTGTATCAAATGCTAAGATAAGATAAGATAAGATAATCCTTTATTGTCCCACAAGTGGGAAATTTCACTTAAGAGAAAAGCTCGTAAAGAGCGGAGCTGCTGCAACAGGCTGCCGCACGCTGTGGGGGCGCCAAGAGGAGCTGCTGATGAGTCTAGGAGGTCATTCTGTGAGAGAAAGATAGAGAGTTGATTATAAACAGCTCATTCCAGGATTTTGGAAAGAAATGAGAGGAGAGATACAGATCTATAGTTGGCAGCCTGGCAGGGGTCCATGGTGTGTTTCTTCAGTAGTGGTGATGTCCTTCTTGAATGTCAATGTTCCTGATGTGGGTCAGTGATGAGATGATAGAAGGAGAGTTCGCATGTAAAAAATGGGAGGGAATGGGGTTGAGGGTACAGGTGGTTGAGTGGCTAGATAGAAGGAGTTTGGAGACCTCTGCTTTTGAGAGCAGTCTAAGCTGGAGAAGGATTCCTTCAGAAGAGATAAGAGTCAGGACATCTGTGCTAGCAATGAACTGTAGGCTCATGGCTGTGATCTTGTCTTGAAAGAAAAAAGCGAGTTAGAGAGGATGACTGGGGGGTGGGGGAGGGTTAAGAAGAGAAGAAAAAGTATTAAATAGTTTGTCACAGTTGGTGGAGATTGGTGAATTAGTCAAGCAAAACATGTATTTATTTTAAATAGACCGCTGTTCTGAACTACGCCATTCAGCTTCACCATCCGATTGGACTCAGAACTCTGGCAAAATGAGAGGAGGTGGGGTGTGTTTTCAGGTAAATAATGCTCAGTGCACTGATGTGGAAGTCATCTCACAGAATTGTACTCCAGACCTGGAGTATTTATTCATCAAGTGTTGACCATTTTATCTGCCCCACAAGTTCACAGGAGTGTGTATGGCAGCTGTTTATATTCCACCACACAGAAATGCACACACTGCACTGACAAAATGGTACAAACTCATCACACAGTGTGAGAAGCAGCACCCAGAGGGTCTTTACATTATTACAGGAGACTTTAACCAAGCAGACTTCAGGAGTGTTTACCCCAGATATCATCAAGTTTCATACCAGGGGGGTGAACACACTGGATCATTGTTACACTCCACACAAAGGAGCTAACCTCGTGCTTGCATCCTCATCTGGGCCGGTGTGACCACACCCCTGTCCTCCTGCTGCCTGTTTACAAACAGAAATTAAAGCAGGGAGCACTGGTGCGGTGACTGCTTTAAAAGAGTGTGGATTGGGACATTTTTAGAAAGTCCTCCTCTGATTTAAATGAATATGCAACAGTTGTGATGGACTTCATTCAGAACTGCACCGATGAGTATGTGCCCACTAAATTCATTCATTTATTCCCCAACCAGAAGCTGTGGTTCACTGCAGACATCAGGAGACTGTTGGTTCATCGCTGCCGGAGGAGCTGAACGCGTTTTACACGCGCTTTGAACTTCTGAACACTGACCCATCGACCCGAGTTCCCGCAAACCAGGACCACCCCATCTTTAACATCACTACTGCTGACATCAGAATGGCATTTAGTTGCATGAATGTTCAGGCCTGATCACCACAATGATTTAACAGCCTACAAAGAAAAGGTTCACACAACAACCTCTCTCTCAATGTCAGCAAAACAAAAAAGCTGGTCATTGACTTCCACAGACAGGTTGTAGCTCATTCCCCCATCTACATCAAGGGTCAGCAGCTTCACATTCCTGGAGGTCACTCTCACTGATGACCTCAGATGGACAGAGCACACAGCAACTGTCATTAAGAAGACTGCTGTAGGACTCTTCTCTCTCCTGCCCTCTGGTAAACGACTCCGGACCATCAGAACTCGAACCACAAGCTTCTTTAACAGTCTCTATCCAAAGACTTTTTGGACTTTTTGGTTTTTTAGACTGTTAAACAAAGTCTAAAATGAATCTGTTCTGCTCTTCTGTACTGTCAGCCTTCACATTTCTTTGGATCTGTCTGCACCTTACTGTTACAGATAATATTACAATTATGTTACTGCTGCTCTGCATGGCCACTTTACCTGCACCTTTTGCACAACCCACCTACAGTTTTTGTGTTGTTTGTGTTTTGTTAAATATCTGAAAGGAGCACATATTTATTCCTCTCTTTTTGCACTGCTTTTTATTTTTTTATTATTATTATTTTAT
>JBBIGC010014354.1:0-13042 GCA_037576955.1 Lepidarchus adonis | reverse complement strand
AGTTTACTTTTATAAATACATAATACCCTAATTTATGGTTTTATAATGTTATAAGCAATACATCAAATTAAAGAGTTGAGTTTTTATCCGATTAATCGAAAAAATAATCTCCCAACTAATTGATAATCAAAATAATCATTAGTTGCAGCCCTAAAGTATACCCACACACAAACAGAAAAATCTGCATCCACATTAAAGTGCAAAAAATATACTGACAAGTGCTGTCAAAAGCATAACAAACAAACAAGTGGCAATATAGACCTAATCATTAAGCCAGTTTGGCCAGTCAGTTGTATGAAATATAAAAAAAAAACAAAGGATCTGATCTCATATCAATATACAATATTAATAGTAATAATTAATAATTTATGTTCATTTTATTATTCACAAACATTTGCAGACAAGTGTGTGTATGTGTCATGGGAGGTATCTGGTGTAGCAATATTAGGACACCTCTTTTCCTCAATATAATGAGTGTTAATGTACCTTTATATCTAAACATATAAAAAGGCTTAAACCAGGAAAGTGTCTACCATTGCACAAAACCTGATTTAAAACAAAAGACATTAAAACTCACATTATGTTACTACGAGCCAAAAATTCAATTTCCCTGTCTACATTTTACAGCAAAAACAAACTTGTTCAAAATCATCTGCCTAAAGAGTTTCTAAAATACCTAAAGAGACCGTTTGCACTTGGATGAAAAGGTCAAAACAACCTGTGCAGATCTGGATAAGGCCATAGACTTAGATTTTTCAAGCAGAAAAAGATAATATACTGACATGAATTTGATTTCCTTGGTTTAATGCTTACATATTTGACGTTTAAGATCAGCATGGACTCTTTTTCCCTCCTTTCCTCCAGTTTTTGTCGTCTCCTCCCTATAGGTAACAAGTGTTCAATTGAAATGTACAAGTACACTGGTTGATATAAAAGGAATCAGCAGAGAAGAGGACCAGTCAATATAAACAGGTACCTTGAACACCTCTCCACAATTTCATCATCTTTACGTTTGCATACTTCAGTGTCTGCTATACTTGATGTTTTTACAGGAATCTGCAGATACAGAAGAATACAGGTCAATTTGGACATATGCAGTACAAAGAAGAATTCTTTTACCAAAATGTACATAAACAACTATGTCTGACCTTGACATATCCCAGCACAGGGTCCTGTCTGCAGATTGCGCTAAATGGCCTCCGGTCTACTGGACAGGCTTGCACCATCTGTACCACATAGTAAAAGCAGCAAATGAGTAATCATGATCATAAAATTTGTAAAGGGTCATCGACTGGCATTTTGCAAGTTTCAACAAGTTCAATTTTAGGCATTTAAAGAGCTTTTTAAGACGATTATGAATAAAATTTAGACCAATTTCACGTCCACACTGCTAAAAGAAAGATATAAAAGAAAAGTAGAATGACTTACTAAATAAATTATTCACATTTATCTCCTCACTTCTGAACTCCACTACAGTCTTGTTTAGTCCAAGTCCCAGGAAAACCGTACAATACTGATTAAGGATCTGTTTTCTGAAGAATTTTAGTTGCGATTTTATGTTTTTTGTGACTTTACACCAAGCTTGCAGAATTTTAGCATCATCTTGCACAATATGCAGGGGGCTTCACTTTGTTTTTAACTGGTTTAAGCCCAACACTAAATGAATCATTCTCCAGTCTTATTCAAACAGACTAATGTGAAGTCAAATAAATGGACCATAGAACTTCACAAACCATAAATCTTAATCTATGGAGATAAATTCTCAACTTGCAGCATTTTGTGGTTATGATGCCATCTCCCATAAATTCAGAAAATTTTGTCATTCTGACATAAAAAGCAAAATAAAAACAGTTTGCGCAGGAACTAGTTGGTGAGCAGAACGGACAAATACATCACGAGGTGCTTTATGAGGAAGACGGCATTGTTCATGCTCTGTGCGAGTGATGTAGCTGATTATGTACGTGGGTTCCGACTTACGGTAAAAATCACGTTACGTTGCGTCGTAGGAACGGATCTCCCACGTAAGTTGAGGACTCACTGTATTAAAATACTTACAAAAATGTTTAAATAAATCCTTGTCTTGATTGGGGTGGGGAATGCTTCTATTAAGATGTTCAAATAAATATTCATAATGTAATAATAATAATAACAAATAATCATAATGTTGCATTGCTTCCATCAATGCACCAGATCTGTCAAATATGCATCAAAGTTTATTACAGCTGTGCCCAACAGAACCCTCCAGCTGGCTACAGGAGGACATCCAGCACACAGATACATACAGACCGCATTCCTGTAACAGACATTCAGGCAACACATTTTTGTTGCAATTCACTGAAGTAGTTATTTGTCGATCCAACCTTTTAACAATGCACTGGGCAGTTAAGGTGGGTTCTTAGCATATTTATTATGGTTTGTAGCCAATTATTAGGACAAACATATTGCACGGTTGCAGGGTGAAAGATCGGAGACATGTCTTCCTACTGCTATGCTGTAGTGGAGCTCACGGTGAACGATTACATCCAAGTAGTGAGAGACAATGTGATCAGTGTATGACTGTGTAAGGAAGCAGACAGGAAGCTGACCTGCATGTATTAAAAATAACTGAAAAGATTAATTAATTAAATAAAAATGTTGTTCACAAATACGAACTAATAAACTAGTGGAAGTGTGTCCACAAAGACCTGCAAGGTTATTACTGCAATATACTAAATTACATGTACACATCTACTTTTTATTTGCACTTTCAGTTCTGATGTGTAGTACTAGCAAGGTGTACTGATGAAAATGACATTGAGACTGAGGTTTTTGTTATTAACAGTGATGCTATAGGTGAATGCCTGTGTGTCTGAGGCAGACCTGGGCCCAGCGCAGGATGCAGCTGAAACAGTAGAGGTGACTGCAGCCGTCAGGCACAGCGCGCTCCAAGGGCCGGGGGGTGTTCAAACAGATAGGACAGCGCTGGTTTTCCTCATCCTCTGACCCATCTTCTACACCTTGCACACCTTAACAACGCAGAGAGCACAACAGGTTAAATATCCCCACAAACATTTCATGAAAAGAGACACAGGAACCAGAACATACATACATACAGTGTGCTGAGATAATGAAATGTCCTGCCATTAAAAAAAACAAAAAACTCCTTTCCATTAAAATAAAAAGCTGAGAATACAACTTTAAATCTTTAAAAAATTCGGTGAGGCCATTTTTAGGAAGTATTATTTAAAAATTATCCTGAATGTAATACACTTAATCTGTCTTCAAGGGAACTAATATTTGGGAATGCAAAGTGTTGTTTATGACAAATTGGTTTCATTTTGATGACACTGAGCACTCGAAAAGTGAGATGCTAGTTAGAACATTAACGTCAGTGCTAATCAATCATCAACCAATGTCATAACCTTGCAATATGCCACAGTGTTTAAACTGAAATAAACGCCATTGAAAGTCCTACACTGAATGTAGCTCCTGTGAGCTATTTTCATAATGATGAGGCCTGCTTTCCTACTTCTGGATATCAATATTCATATAATGAACCTTCCAGCGAAAACATGAGCCTATGGAAGCGTAATGCATTCACAAAAATGTATGAAAAGTGAAGACAGTGATTTTTTAATGAATTCTTCTGTATGAGCCAGCAATGTTACTTGTACTGACAAAGAGTCAATAACAGTATGGAAAAGCGGTGGCTAATGTTGCAACAGGAACTTGAGCTTTCACACTGTCTCTTACTTCACATTACAGTACTCGCCTTATTCTTCTCCAAGAGATGTTCTCACATGCTTTGTGTAATGTTAGCTGACAACAGTGAGTCTCTTAGTGCATTAAAATGTTTATTATTACGTATATTATTGTTTATTAATTATTAAAACAATGCAAAAGTTTTAAGTATTTACAAACAGTAAAAATATTTAAATACAATTTTTGTTGGGGTTTGTAAAATTTTAAATTGGGAGATTTTTTGGGGCATATCTGTTACAACTATTGATTATCAGCTGTGTTAACTAGCAATAACCAGTATTGATATTGGCCCTGAAAAAACAATATCGGTCGATCTCTATTGTAGACACTATGTGGTATTATTCTCTAAATCAAGACAATCGTTTGTTTTTTTCCATTACACCATGATTTTTTTTTTATTTTCATGCTACATTAATCACTTTGCAGTACCAGATCTCCCAGTAAACAAATTATCAGGCATTTTAGTAATTTTTTGCTTAAAACTGGATTTAACTAAGCTCATATAATATCTTGGTAGAGGAGAGCCTAATTTGCAGCATATTTCACAAGAATGGGTATATTTAATTACGATCTGATTTCAGAAATAAAATGAATCAAAACCAACCCAGCATAAGTGTGTGAGGTCATGTGTATTGCTTCCTGTGTAGGAAGCTTGAGCAGTTTGAGCATGATGGCCCATTTTAAAATGCTCAAGTGAAGGGCTTCAATTATAAATAGCTCATTCTGTTTTTTTGAGTGTAAAATGATCAGGTCTACACTAGTCAGCGCCAACATTAAAACTACTTTGAGATGAACTGGATAAGATTATATCTATTCAGTGAAATCTGTCAGGGGATGTGTTTTGTGTTGAAATAAAGAAAATATTAGGCAGGTGATTTTAATTAGGCGGCACAATGGTGCAGTGGTCAATGCCATCACCTCCCAGCAAGAAGGTCCAGGGTTCAATACCCGGGTTGGCCACAAGACTTTTTTTTTTTTTTTAGGTTGACTGGCGACTCTACATTGCCCATAGGTGTGAGGGCATGTGTAAATGGTTGTCTGTCTCTGTTGCTCTGCAATGGCTTCTTAGTCCAGGAAGTGGACTCAAGACTGTAGAGATGGTGGTGGACTTCAGGAGAAGTCACACCCTCACCATATCAGACATCCCAGTGTCTACTGTGGAGTCCTTCAAGTTCTTTGGTACCGTCATCTCCCAGGACCTGAAGTGGGAGACCAACATCTCCTCCAACCTCAAAAGGACTCAACAGAGGATGTACTTCCTGAGGCAACTGGGAAAGTACAGTCTTCCACAGGAGCTGCTGATCCAGTTCTACACTGCAGTTATTGAGTCTGTCCTGTGCTCCTCCATCACAGTCTGGTTCGGAGCAGCCACTAAACAGGACAGGAACAGACTGCAGCGGACGGTGCGGTCAGCAGAAAGGATCATCTGTGCCCCCTGCCCTCCATCCAGGACCTGTACCTCTCAAGATCCAGGAAAAGGGCAAAAAAAATCATCACAGACTCCTCACACCCTGGACACAGACTCTTTGACCTGTTGCAGAAGCCTGCAGACCAGGACGTCCCGACACAGGAACAGTTTCTTTCCCCTAACCATCTCCCTCCTAAACACATTCTGAGACGCACTACAACAGACGCTGTCAGTTTGAAAAAAGACGCCAAGTGTAAACATAGCATGAGCGAAGCTATTGTCGGATTTACTGAAGTAGCAGCGCTCGCTGTCAATAGCCACGACCATCCAAAACAATGCTCCACGAAAATGACTTAATCTCGTGAAAACCATCACAGGTCCGCCATTTGGTGATGCCTGATTTATAGTCATGGGTGCAGCGCGAAATGTTTTCTTCCTCTTAAGGGGGGCGTAACAAAATAATCAAGAAGCACTGGGTTCGGTTAACACCCAACACATGCTAATGTTTGGTCTACTGCAGCCGTGCACATCAGTACATCAGGAGTGGGAGCAAGAGAAATAATGACCAAAAATGTTAACAAAAACTAGAGTGACAAAAAAAGTCACACCAACGGACACAGCCTAAGGCTCAAAAGATGAGGACATTGTTGAAGAGTCCAAGAAATTCAGTAGTGTGGAGATATTTGGGCTGTTTAAAGAAAAAAAACCCTGAGAGATCACTAATGGCCCACACTACTGTAAAAGACCTGATGCCAGTAAACACAGTCTAACATGTCGGATTTAAGCGGCTGATTAAAGTAATTGACTCTTGTTACCATCTCCCTGGCTGTAAACATCTCTCTCAGATGGTCCTTCCCCAGTTACACACCGAGTGTAGAGACTGAAAACGAGCTGCACAGGGCGTCATACTTCACTACCACATCAGATCTGTTGTCAAGCTGCCCATTTGAAACTTATATAAGCCTCACTGCCCACTCCACAGTCCAAGCTTGGAATATGAAAAGCAAAGTGAAAAAGAAATGTGTGTTCTCCTTGACAGCTTTTGACGAATTGACACTTTATTTTGTATTACTATCTTTCCCCAACAATAGGCTGAAACTTATACACTGATTTTGCAAACCTGATATTGGGTACTGGGTAAAAAAATATTGGGTAAAAAAAATGGGGCGGCGTTTCTAAAAACATAAACATTCACTAAAAGTATAATTCAGTACAAAAATAGCATCCCCAAATGATTAGTTGAATTTAAGTATACTGCAGCAATGAAAAGTTCAAAAAGCAACACAAAGCAAAAATAGATCAGACTGTTTAGTATAAAACGCAGAACATGTAAAGGGCCATTGTTTATGTTACCGTTCCAGTGCTCGCCCCACGACCGCGGTCCCGCTACCTCGGCTTCACGGCTGAGTCACTCAGGGTAACTCCCCAACTACGAATGAGAACGGTTCTTCTGAATCAGCCAGTGCAGAGACTCACTCTGAAGTAGAGCTCCATTTTGGTTCCTGTGACTTTATTGCTGTATTTCTGTTTTCTATTAGCACAGCGAATTTCTGTTCCCTGTTCCCATTTCAAGCTGCTCCAACGTGCGCTGCCAACCCGTGCTCTCTCACCAACAGGCTACAACTCCACTAAATACACTGCTCTTTCCACCCGTTCTCCACTCCTCACACTACACAGTCCATAATGCATTGCTCCCCCCACAACACTCCACTGGAAACAAGGAAGTTGCTGGAAGTAACATCAGTTAGCAGTTAGCCTGGCCGTCATGGTAGTCCTTGATGCACCAGAATACGCAGACTCTCTGCATTGTAAAATAAAAGTGGTTTTAGAGTTGATCTTGTGTAAATACAGCAGATGATTAATTTTACTAAGTAGAACCTCACAATCTGGTCGTCATATTCAATTGTAACCTGTGCTGCTTTTCTGTCGCTAATGATCATTGGGCAAATATGATGCCCGTTTTATTCATTTGGAATTGATCAAAGAATCTGGTTGTCCATTTAGAGTTTTTCAGTTACAGTTGTATAATATTTTTGTTCAACTTCTGACAGAAAATAATGTTTAACCCTGTATCTCCTACTGTACCTACACATAGACACTACACAAATCAATACAGTGTGCACAATACAGCCATGTGGTGCCAGCAAATAATGTAGTCTGAATATTTGAAACACAAGGTTCTGTCACACTTAAGTTCCTGAACTTTTTTAAAGATTTAAAACAACCTCTCTCCATCCCTTTCACACCAAACAATCCGGCCTGGTGGAAATGAGCTGTGCCAAGCTTGACAGGTGAACAGGGAAATACTGAACTTTAATTTCACACAATACTTATGAGATGTATGAGAAAACAGACACAAACTACTGTGTGTACCCCTCCAAAAAAGGATCACCATGGCACTGTGGAACCTCGCTACTGACTTTGGACTACAAACGTTTTCACTTCTGTTTGGTGTAGGAACGTCAACTGTGTAACTAGTATTAAACCTACGCAACATTTCTTCAGTGAGGGCGACCTACTCTTTTATTTGAGACCACAAACATGGCTCTTTTATGCAGATTTTAAGGGAAATACATTTTGAAACTAAAACATTTAACATCTGCAAAGTAGTTTCATAAACGAATACAGTGCACAATATAAATAATGACATGAGGGACCAGAAAATAAGGTAATTATTAACTTATCAGCACAGAGTTTCTATACCCCAAAAAGAGCAGCAACTAAAAATAGTTCAGGAACTAAAAGCAGGCCTAGTTTGTGTTGTGAAAGCTACAAAGACTCATAGTTCCTAAAAACATTTAAGCAGATATAATATCATTTAAACAATAGCTGCCAGTAAAGACACCATTAAAGTTTGTTACAATATGTTTAGGTTTGAGTAAATTTTTTTCCCTTTGTATACACCATACACTGTATGGGCTTTGTTTCAGCAAATGTACTGTATTGGGCAGTTTAATTGAGTTTGAATATGAAATACTGTATATACATTTCTTATGTGAGATTTCTTAGTGTGGGACATTTTCCAGTATTGCCTAATTTTTTCTAGTATTGCTTAATATAATAAAGGACAGTTAAACTGTTTAGAATACCTGTGTTGTTTTTAGGCATTATTCACAATGTATTTTGATATGTCATTGCCCCTGTATTGTCATATGTATTGTATTGTGGAAGATATAGGAAGAATGTGAGTTTTATGCTTGGCAAATAGTGATTTAATTATATTGTGGTGTCGATTTCGACTGAAATGGAAACAAATTATCATGAGACCAAGCCACCCCCCAAAATCTCCCAGCTCCAAGAACAGCATGTTCATGTCTTTTTCACACTATAAAAGAAAGCACACCTACCTTTTCTGGGTCCTGTGGGCATCTTTGGCTCAATGTATCTGCTGCTCCCAGGCTCAGTTTACTCTGTAAAAGAACCAAATGACTGAATCATTAATCAGTAAAGGTGAAAAACAAGAATAGAGAAATTAGGCAACAAAGTCTTCATTTTCTGTAATGCTATCTTTTTGGAAATTCCACTTTTAATATCAATTGTTTCATTCATATGTTGTTTAACATTTGATTACTTATAATGCTGTATTACAGTGGTGTCAAAATAATATTTTTTTTCTGACATGCTAAACTGTGCCTGAACAACTTTTAGAAAGTGGAAATAATAATCTAATAACTAATTACTAGGCAAACTGAAAATCAGGAAACTTAGCAATGGTCGAAAAAACAAAGCTGATGCGCTTCAGTGTAATCTAGGTATTATATATATATATATATATATATATATAATGTGTGTCAATACTCGTTAGCTCACCCCTTTTGGTCCGGGCTAGGGCTGGACAATAATTCAATATCAATATATATCGAGATAGAATTTTTTTCAATAACGGTGATACGATTTTGAAACATTTCCGATATTTCGATATACAATTAAATGGCCTGGAGGCGGAACGTTCAACGTTTCTGTCCAATACCCGACGGCGCGGGTGATCAGCCAATCGTCGAAGGCAGGAGGCGGGACCAATCGTCGAAGGCAGGAGGCGGAGAACAGCGGGAAAGATGAAGGAGAGACAGAGTTACCCCAGTTTTCCACCGGATGCGTGTCCGCTGCGCTTTCCGTTCGACGGCATGTGCCAATTCACACTGGACGTGTTTGTGCTCCGTATCTGTTCCCGGCGTGCCGCTTGTTTGCGCGATCACATGATCACAGAATATTGCACGTCATTTGTTTTGCTGATTTCTGCACTACAAACATTATTAGCGCTTCCCAGTTAACATTGTCCTTGTTGCTCAGTTTTGTGTTTAGTGTGTTCAGCATTTAAAGTCCACATTTGAATGACACTGATTCACTTTATGGTGTTTTTTGTTTAAATATAAAATGCCTCTCAGCAGAAGGAGAACACTTGCATTTCTTCTCCTCTTTGAACTACTACAGAGGAGGTGAAAGAAGGACACGGTGAGAAGGAGACAGCAGGAGATTTTCATCATCTTGTGGCAGAACTGATGCTGGACAGCCAACGACATCAGTATTTTAAAATGACTGCAGAGCAGATAGATGAACTACTGTCTCTTATTGGCCCAGACTAAATCAAATCCCAAGACTAATGCAGTTCCACTCCACGCCTTCTCTTTGCTAATATTATCCTTGTAAAAAAGATGTCTGGGGTCGTATAAAATTTGACGTTTCTCCACCTCCAAAATTAACTTCTTGACGTCCATTAATTTATTTTATTATTTTTGTTTCTTTATCTTGGCTGAAGCAGTTTGTTTGTTGTTTCAATTTATATGAATAGTCAGCATGTTCTAGTTTAAATGGAAATATATTATTGTTATTATTATTGAGTCTGATAGTTTATTTCACATTTCTTGTTTGTAAAGGATAAATACAAATAAAAAGTGAACATTATTTTTTTGGTACGGTTTTAATTTTTTTTTTTTTTAATTATATCATTTTAATAGTAGGAGCCTTGAGGTATTATAGACTTCACAAATTCAGTTTGCAGACATCCATTGTGTGTGTTCTCTGCAGATTTTTCCTGAGGCTTTTTAATATTGTCCATATCGATATCGAAATTATATCGTATCGACCAAAATTAAGAAATATATTGTGATAAAAATTTTTTAATAAAATCTGATAATTTACAAAAACAAAAATGCAGGAAGTGCATTATGATTAGGTATTTCTTCAAGGGGAAATTACTCACCTCCCACAGGCCCTTGTAACAGAAAATCAGGCAAGATGTTTTACTTTCTATATTGTGCTGGTGTACAGAGTATTTTAATAATGAACTGAAGGAAAATTTAATGTGGGTGAGTGACTGATATTTTTAGACTGACCGTCTCATTATCATTTACTAGACTTTATTTTATTATATAACCTTTTAATTGTAACATGTCTTAATTTTGTCTTATAAATATGGGTCACTTCACTTGGCATATTATGGGGATTAAACTTAGTGTGCTGGAATTTGTTGCTTTTTTTTCTTGTTATTGAAATTAGTAAAAAAAAATATTTTACACTAATCTGGGTAGATCAAATAAAATATTTTATATTATATTAATGTTAATGACATATAGTTTATTAGACGTTTATGAAAAGTATTGGGTATGGGCATCAGCCCACAATTTCCAAATCGGTGCATCTTCAAAACTAACGCTCCCACTCGGTCACTCCATACAGTTTTAACGCAACTACCAACACCAAGAGCGCTGCTGACTTATCCATCCGCAGGTTCACTAACTCTTTAGTGTGTGAGCTTGTAAAAATGAGACTTTTAAAGGAAACTAGATATGCTAACTGAAGCTAACATGAGCTACAGCGCCCAAACACACGGCAGGTTGTTTGTTTAGCTAGCTAGCTAGCTGCTATGCTAGTGACAGTCCGTCACTGTGAATCAACCCCTAAACTGAAATACTATGATCATAAAAAATAATAAAAACTAAACTTAACTTATGCGTTTGCACAAACTAATGCTTGTGATGTCTTTGGATAGTAATTAAACTTTGCTCTGCATGCCACATATCAACATGACCTTTTACCTCAGCAGCTAGGCCCCAGCCTCGCGCCAGCTCCGCGCCGGAGCAGCTAATGCTACCGCGGCCAGGACAGCAGTGCTCGGCCCGCCTGAACTCCACAACAACCCCACGTAAACGAGTTAGCGTGGCTTCACTACGAGCCTGTACGTGTCCGTGTTTTACTGCTACCGAATGTCGGGAAAGGGTCTAACGCCGAAAGCTGGTCGGACGCTAACGCTAAAGCAGCTAAAGCGCGAGCGCGGCTCAGTGGCCGTCAGTGAGGACTTGGGTGAGTATCGACGATCAGGCTGGGGAGCTCGTTTGAGGAGACCAAGCCCTTCTTATTTACCTGCAATTACCTAATGTAAAAGGCAAGAAAGAGTAACGGAGCCGTTAACTAGGTGGTGTTAACTAGCCCAAGTTAGAGTGAGCTAACTTTTAGCGGACGCACTGGTCGAGTGAGGGTGCTCGCTAGCCCGCTAACTTAGCGGTGCTCTCGGCGTCAACAGCCGCAGGAGCTCGTCCTTACCTCGGTACCGTCAGCGGCCTCAGGACCCGCCGGTTACAGCCCTGTTACACTCGCTCCGCTATAGCAGCATGCGATCTTGCTATTCCTGACCAGGGTCCACCTGAACGCTTGGGGCCGTCAACAGCTACGGGTTTAAAACCTTCCGAGCCACATGTGGGTCAGGTAGCGGCAGGTTCGAGCCTTTGCCGCGGAGGGGCGCTGCAGGGGGCGACGGGAGAACAGTGCGTCATCACGCCTGAATGGGCTTAACTGTGACGTTCAGTCGCGCGCCCAGCACTTCACTACTAGGCCCTGATCAAGAAAAATAGATTTTTGTGTTGTTTATGACTATTTATATACGTGCTTGTTTTATTGTCATTATCTTTATGATATATATACTTATGTTTTATTTTACTAAAGTGTTGTTGTTATTTTGGTATATGTCACATTTTACTTATATATTTGTTTTTAAGTTTTTGGGTCGAGTTTTTGGTGCCAAAGAAGAAATGGACCATCCAGACTGTTATCCCTGAAAGTCTGTAATGGTATGGAGATGCATCAGTGCCCATGTCATAATACTTACATATTTGTGAAGGTATTACTAATGTGAAGAGATATATTGGGATTTTAGAGAGATATATTAGGGAAATTAATGGTTATTTCAGCTGGATAAATGCCATAGACACAGGTTGACTAACCTGCCATCAGTCCAGGTGTGCCTTTCATTGAACATCCATCCATCCATCCATCCATCCATTATCCAAACCACTTAATCCATTTCAGGTTGGATGGGAAGCTGGAGCCAAATCCAGTAGACTATGGGCCAAGCTAGGGTATACCCCAGACAGGAGGCCATGGAAAATTGTTCAGATGGTTCAGATCCTACCTCACAGGTAGGTCCTACAAGGTATCCTGGAGAGGTGAAGTATCGGCTCCTCTCCAGATGATCATGGGTGTCCCTCAAGGATCAGTGCTTGGACCTCTTCTCTTTTCACTGTACACTACATCTCTTGGCAAAATAATTTATTCCCACGGCTTCTCTTACCATTGCTATCCTGATGATACGCAATTGTACTTTTCTTTCCCACCAGATGATAACACAGTGTATTCCAGAACCACAGCATGTCTTGTAGACATCGCATGTTGGATGAAAGAACACCACCTTCAGCTCAAACTATCAAAGACTGAGCTCCTCGTCTTCCCTGCTAAACCAACAATACATCATAACATCTCCATCCAGCTTGGCCAATCTGTCATTACGCCGACCAGTACAGCTAAGAGCCTTGGGGTGATCATCGATGACCAGCTGACCTTCAAGGACCACATTACAGCTACATCAAGATCCTGCAGATTCACCCTGTACAACATTCGCAA
>JBBIGC010014343.1:0-13043 GCA_037576955.1 Lepidarchus adonis | reverse complement strand
TTTGTTTTGTTTTGTTTTGTTTTGTTTTGTTTTGTTTTGTTTTGTTTTGTTTTGTTTTGTTTTGTTTTAGGTTTTGTTTTAGGCTTTGTTTTAGGTTTTGTTTTGTTTTGTTTTAGGTTTTGTTTTAGGCTTTGTTTTAGGTTTTGTTTTGTTTTGTTTTGTTTTGTTTTGTTTTGTTTTGTTTTGTTTTGTTTTGTTCTGTTTTGTTTTGTTTTGTTTTGTTTTGTTTTGTTTTGTTTTGTTTTGTTTTGTTTTGTTTTGTTTTGTTTTGTTCTGTTTTTTTGTTGTTCTTGTTTTTGTTTGTTTTTTGTTTTATTTTGTTTTTTGTTTGTTTTTTTGCTTTGCTTTGTTTTTTGTTTTGTTTTTCCAACTTCCTGAAAAAATGAATGCCAGAATTCCCCAAATCTCTACAAAAGTAAAATGAAAATTGCCTAGTGTGAATTTAAGTGTTTATCCAAGTTTGGGTCAGGAAATACTACTATTTTGTTTACATGGTAAATAGTCCATGTTACACTTTGAAAAAGTAGATTTAGAAGACTAAATACTTAAAAGAACACATTTCTTATTCTTTAAATTAAATGTGCAAAGTTGCCCTGCGATGGGTTGGCCTCCCCTCCAGGGTGTAGGGTTTGGTTCCTGGTCAGTTGGGATCGGCTCCAGCTTCCCTGTGGCCTGAATTGGATAAGTGGTTTGGACAATGGATGAATGAATGAACAAATGAATGAATGTGTAAAATTTTAAGATTCTTCATTTTTACGCCACTGAAAGATTTCTTTCTAGACCCATATGTTGAAGCCACAAACCAAGTAAGACTCCTTACTGTGAGACAGCACAACTCAACCTGTCTGTCTTTCATGGAGTTTATAGTTCTGTCTCTCTATCTTACATAAGGCTTTTCCTATCTTTACCTCAACAGAGGGCATGGAGGGTGCACACCATGCCACATGAACTGTGAGAGGGTGCCAGCGAAGGACAGCTGGAGACAAATAAATCAATCATCATGTGCACTCTTGGAACTACTGCACAATTTCCACTAATTATGGCCCGTAATGGAGTCAATAGTATAATTAAGGGTTTACATAGAGCAGAAAGCAGACCACATCTGGAATCCCCCAGGGGACCCACGCCTCAACATGTACCGCCGTCTGTGAGAACCTGCGCTTCACATATGTACACGCAATGAGTAGCAATATTGCTGGGGCTCCCTGGGATTATTGCGCAACTGATTGTCATTTGGTTCCTCCCAGGTTTCTCATGGGGTTTACACCTTAAAATGGCACTAACATTGTGTTTCATAACGTCTGCCTTATAGCTTACTTCAACAAGTGGTGATGTTCTGTTACTCTTTCTCTCTCCCTCAATCTCTGTTGAGCTACACATTCCAGTCCTGAGTACCAGTGATCCTGACCCATCCTACTGTCCAGACCAACCTGACCCATTTTGCTGTCCAGACCAAAGTGACCCATCATGCTGTCCAGACCAACCTGACCCATCCTGCTGTCCAGACCAACCTGACCAATCCTGCTGTCCAGACCAACCTGACCCATCCTGCTGTCCAGACCAACCTGACCCATCATGCTGTCCAGACCAACCTGACCCATCATGCTGTCCAGACCAACCTGACCCATCCTGCTGTCCAGACCAACCTGACCCATCCTGCTGTCCAGACCAACCTGACCAATCATGCTGTCCAGACCAACCTGACCAATCATGCTGTCTATTCCAACCTGACCCATCCTGATGTCAAGACCAACCTGACCCATCCTGCTGTCTAGACTAACCTGAGCCATCCTGCTGTCCAGACTAACCTGACCCATCCTGCTGTCCAGACTAACCTGACTCATCCTGCTGTCCAGACTAATCTGACCCATCATCCTGTCTAGACTAACCTGAGCCATCCTGCTGTCCAGACTAACCTGAGCCATCATGCTGTCCAGACTAACCTGACCCATCCTGCTGTCCAGACTAACCTGACCCATCCTGCTGTCCAGACTAACCTGACCCATCCTGCTGTCCAGACTACCCTGACCCATCCTGCTGTCCAGACTAACCTGACCAATCATGCTGTCCAGACCAACCTGACCCATCCTGCTGTCCAGACTAACCTGACCCATCCTGAGGCTTCTGACAACTTTTGCTACTTACCTTATTACAACCCATCTGTTCACTAGGAATTGTTCATACTATACCTTCATACGGATTATTCATGATGGGTCTCCGGCTCACCTGTCCTGCTGTAGTTCAGCTAACAGATACAATCTTAATGTGTATATGCTATGTTGCTCCAAGCTATAGGTTTTTAACTGATCCCACCCCACCTGAGACTCTTCCGCTGGTTCATTTATTTCTGTCTGGTGTCAACAAATGTCATGGTTCCACCCCAGATTACTTCCTCCAGATCAGGGAGGGTTTTTTTTTTTTTGCTTCTGTCATCCTTGGCGTGTTTCATTAGTGGCTTGGACCTGGATCCAGCAAAGCTTTATATGGTGAAATTTTGAACATTTTCAATAAATAAATAAGTAAATAAATAAATAAATAAATAGATAAAAGATGCCTTTCAAACATGTTGCTTTTTCAGTCTCACAGTCAGGAAACATTTTAAACATTTCTGGGAATATCATATTTTGTTCCATGTGTGTTGTGCCAGCAGTTATTATCATATAATCTGGATAATGCTAATTAGTTTAAAACAATGTAGCACACCACTGTTTTCTAGTATTAAATGCATCAGATGAAAATGAAGCAACTGGGCCAAATACATACACAATATTCATCTGCTTCTTTAACTTTCATTCAATTTACCTACACATTGACTAATCTGCATATTAACCTGAATGCATTTGTTTGCAGTAAAATTGTACAAAAAAATTGATCTCCTGACCAAAAAAATCTTTAAAGAGTATAATATTAAGCAGCAAAAAATACATTAAAGTTGATGGTAAATAATAACAAGGGATGCACAATAATCTCAAAATCATATCAGTATCAGCAATATTATTATATATACAGTATTAGCGCTGAGATCTGTCAGACAACATTGCACTCTGAGTAGAATGTTTCCGTAACGCTGAACTAAAATACACTTTAATTCTACTATTTAACAAATGTTTAGGCACATAGAAATAAATTTGTTTGTGTTATGTTCCTATCAGTTATAGAAACAATTTAAGGTTCTTGTCCTAACTTCTAGGGCTCTGAACAATCAAACACCTGATTATATTAAAGAGCTTTTACATGTGCGTGTTCTGAACAGGTCCCTTAGGTCATGTGATAAAGGACTGTTGGCGGTTCCTCATACGAGGTTAAAGACTAAAGGCGATAAGGCATTTGCAGCAGTAGCTCCTGGGCTCTGGAATTCACTTCCTCTGAGTCTGAGGGCTTCAACCTCAGTGGACACTTGTAAAAAGATCCCCCCAAAAAAAATTAATATGGCTTTTTAATTTTAGGTGGTATTATTTATTGTCTTTTCTTTTTGTATTCATTTTCATTGTCAATTTACAAGCACTTTGTGATTCTTATCTTGAAAAGCGCAATATATGATTTACTTATTTCTTTCTTTACTTACTTACTTCTTGTGTTGTGATTTTCTAATCCAGTCAGAAGTTTATATCAGATCAGATTAGATTAGATTAGATTAGATTAGATTAAATTCGATTAGATCAGATCAGATCAGATCAGATTAGATTAGATTAGATTAGATTAAATCAGATCAGATTATATTAGATTAGATACGATTAGATAAGATTAGATTAGATTAGATTAGATTAGATTAGATCAGATCAGATCAGATCAGATTAGATTAGATTAGATTAAATCAGATCAGATTATATTAGATTAGATACGATTAGATAAGATTAGATTAGATTAGATTAGATCAGATCAGATCAGATTAGATTAAATCAGATTAGATTAGATTAGATTAGATTAGATTAGATTAGACTAGATTAGATTTTTATTGTCATTGTAAAAGATATACAACTAAATTCAGGTACACTTCAAGGATCAGACTTCAATGCACTGAATAAGATACATAAATAGCAATGCTGAAATAAAAAAGAATAATATATACGTCAATTTCTGCATTTTTAAACAATATTTATTGTATTGGCATCAACAGATAAACAAAAAATAAAGGATATTGGCATCACTATACAAATCCCACGTATCCCATGTATTTAAAATTATTTACTCTTATAAAAACAGGTGTCAGTGAAATCTGATGGATTGTTTCCACACATTTGTGTTTATTAATGTGAAGGTTTTAATAAGAGCAGTTTTTATTGTTTGTCATCATAACAGTGGCTAAGAAGCCAGAAATGAGCTTATCTATACATAACATCAGTAAATTTACCTGTAATTAATCAAATACTAATTAAGAAACAGATCAGCAATGATGCTTCCGTTGTCTAAGGGTTAAAGCCCTTGTCCCTGTGAAACAGAAACGCTGGAGATAAATTAAAGTGCTGTTTCGCATGGGTGTATCTACTCCAGCTTTAATCTCTCACTTGTGAAGCTATGCCAGTGTTTATTGCTTTTTTCATACACACGATGGTGGTACGAGGTTAGAAGGATTCCCACGCGGATGGCAAACTACGGAGAGAGGGACGTCCTGCTGTTCCCACCATGCTGGGGTGAAAAACAGAGCAGATGAGCTGACTGAGCAGATGAGTTTTTGCTTAACTGTTCACTTTGCTGAGAAGATCCAGCAGCTGCAGGTGCTCTTCCCCAGGGCAAACAAGACAGCACGGGCTACAGGTTAATGAAGCAGTGCTGCAGAACATGCCTCCAGTGCTAAAGTAAGCTAAGATCACAGCAGCACTGCCGCAAAGCTGAGCTGGTTTATATAAACTCCAGGACTCCCAATTTGGCATACAAATTGTATGTGTTGTAAATGCAATTCAAAGGTTTTTTAAATGTATAAATGTCGCCACATTATTTGTTGTCTACTATCACTTCTCATCAAATGACACTTTGAAACATGAAGACGATGTATTTCCCCAACAATAAGCCTGGTATTGGGTGCGGCTTGTTTAAATGGGACGTCCTATCTAAAAACTGAAATTATAATTCAGTGCATAAAAAGACAACATTCCCAAATGATTAGTTGCATTTAAATGTACTGTTTACTGCAGCAACATACAATTCGAAAAGCAACACAAAGCAAATATACTTTTCTGCAAATCCTTCGACATCCTCGCCGAACAGCTCGATTTGTGTTGCTTTGTTATCACATGTTTTCATCATCGGTTTGTCTCTTGAATATTGCAGATGTTGCTTCGCCAAAGCAGCGACCTGGAGTGCAGCGTAGATATTGTGGCATGATATTAATAAGTTCTGTTAGACTTATGTTCTCATAAATAAAAAATATATATTATTGTTTCTTATTTTGTAGGAACATTTTCTGTTTAAATATATTGATGTCTTTTACTTTGTAAGGACATTGTTCTGTTGTCACCTTATTTTGATGTCTTTTATTTTGTAAGGACACTGTTCTGTTGTCATCTTATTTTGATGTCTTTTATTTTGTAAGGACATTGTTCTGTTGTCACCTTATTTTGAAAAGCATGTATTTTTGTGTTTTGGGAAGACGTGATTTATCGCTTCCTGTTCCGGTAGCGAATGCGGAAAAGAAGCGGGCTGTTACCAAGACATGTGTTTTGTCCCGGTCATGCAAATAAAAGGGAGAAAGTGAGGAATAAACCACGTGTGATTTATTAAACAAACATGACTGACGGAGAAGAAGATGCTACGAACTCAACATGTTCAAAATTTTATTCATTTAATTGTTCACCCTTAACTATTGTATAATGTCACTACCGGTATAGAGCTGCAAAGGTCTCGGGTGAGTCAAGTTAGATGCTTCATCTTCAGATTGGTGAATTCAGTAACACTGCAGGTAATAACATGGGGCAGCTTATCTTTGAATTTTTAAATATAAATGAACATTTTCTGTGGCTTATAGAATGAGACGGCCTATTATATGGTGCTATGCGATCATTGGGGAAATATGGTAATTATGTGCTATGTGTAGCTAAATTAATACTTTGCCTCATAAGAAAGGGACTCGAGTAAGCAAGTAGTAGATAAGTATTAAATGTGATAAATTTGATGAGAATTTATGTGAGTCATCTGTACATTGATAGTGGATCTTTGCAATTCTGTTCAATGTCCAAGAAATTGATTTATTTAAAAAAGGGTGAGCAATGATAGAGAGATGAGAAAGAGGGGGGGGGGCATTCTGAATGCTCTCTGATTACATATCAGTAAATCGCATGGGATTTTTAGGATGGGATGTCTAAAATACAGTATCTATGGCAACATGTTTTTGCCATGCTGCCACTTTTGGAAATGTTAATATCTGTTAATATTAATATCTAATATTTACTAATGTCTGTTTTGGGATTTTTAGCGATAATTTAAGGATAAACACATTACATTTGCATCAAGAATGTGAAATGTTTGTGGAACAAAATTTTTTGGATTTTTTTTTGTTTTGGCTGCATTCAATTATTATTTTTATTTATATATTTATTTATTTTAATTAATCCCAAAGTATGAGATTGGATTACATTTTGGATTATGTCACTAATTGCAATAATTGCTGTGTAATTTGTATTCTGTAACTGACTAAATTTCAGTAATCTGACCCACCCCTGCCTTCAGGCTAACCAACAGTTTCAAGTTCTGTTGCAGTGCCTCAGTTCGGTCAAGCTAATCCTAATGAAAGGGTGATTATTTGAAGCCATGTTAAGCCTGGCAGGATTTAGAGGTGGTTTGCTTTAAAAGATAAAGGGGAAAGTGGTTCTCTAGAATGTTTATGTAAAAATCTGTACCAAGAAAAAAGACTTTACTCGAACCTCAGAGAACCAAACGAGTTAGGCTCACATTATTACACCCTGAACCATCTGTGGTGTCCAATACATTTTCTACTGGCTAAAGTGAGGATATTTTTTCACTCTGTTCTGTTTATCAACTATACAGAATGGACGGTTAAACCAGTATCATTGCTTACTAGAACTTTATTAGTAGCTGTGACTCACAACAGCACAAACCTAGTAGCCTCATCTGTTCTTAGCTCTTGTGTCCCCCACTCTAAACATTCCCCCCTTACAACACGAACATTTAGAACACATTCCACTTGTTACAGATATGACAAAACCACTGAATATCGCTGAGGCAATACATAAAATACAATGAAACCAGAGTAGGTCAAGAAAAATGGACTGAAAAGTCAGTACAGCAATGCTAGTCAAGTAAATGCTAGTTGATGCTAACGGTGTGCTGTGCTCCAAAATAATGGCACTCGTATGCTAGCACCCTGGTTTACTTACTTAGTAAACCTGACTCATTCATAAAACTGACTCCCTTTGGTTGTTGGACAATTTTCCGCTTAGTGGCCACCTGCAAAAAGCAGTTTCTTTACGGTAGCACTTATCCTGTAATCTCCCCCGTCTTCCTAACCCAATGCAGGTGTTGTGGAGGTGACTTGAAGGTGGAAAGTGTCTCGGGGAATGAAGAGTGGCCTACAGGGCTGAAAACAACCCATAAGCCCCCTCCCCTCTACCACCCCCTAGACCTGGCTTTGATGGTTTGAGGCCTTCCAGAACCCAACAGCTGCTCCCAAATTAGAGGCCAGGAGACGACACGACAAGGCAGTGGAATGCCAAGATTGTCCCAGCTCAGATGCCTGGGAAATTAGAAGCACTTTTGGAGCGACCTTTCTACAGCTAGACTACTTCCACTGGTGCAGAGCGGCATGTCTTTTCCATTTGCATTTACAAAGTTCACGTGTAATTAAGCCCTTAGAAGATGAGAGTGATTACTGTCACTTTGCTGCACTGTGTAAATGTAATTATAATTGATTACATGAGTAGTTACATAATGAATTACATTTGCTTTCAATTTATATTATGTATGGAGTCGTCTTGCGCTTTTTTCTCATTTGTTTCAATGTCAAAAGACTCCAAATAGGAGATCAAATCATAAAACCATATCAGTAACACTTCACTGAATGCCAGTGCTACACAAACCTAAACCTTTCATGACAGTTGACATAAACTGAAATGTTTATAACACCATATTTTAACAAGCATTGTTTCTGTGGTAAAATGAAAAGCTGCTTGAAAATAGATGCTTGCGGGAATAAGCATTTCTATATTTTTATTTTAGTTGGTAGGTGCCATGAAGGGGTTGTAGGTGTTCTTAAAATTTTGTTTGTATCTGAAGGAAAACAAAGGAAAAACTTTGTGATTGTAGCCAACATATCAATAATAATAATAATAATAATAATAATAATAATAATAGCAACAATAATAACAATAATAATAATTTTGATTTATATAGCGCCTTTCACAAACTTATGGCCACTTTACATGGCAAAATAAAAATCAAAACCAAAAATAAATTGAAACAGTTAAGACACAAAACAAAGACAAACAAACAGCAGAAAAGGAAATTAAGAGTGAATGGTGGAATAGTACAAACTGAATAGATATGTTTTCAAATGAGTTTTGAAGAGAGACAGAGAGGACGCGCAGGTGTTGAGGGAGGGAGTTCCAGAGTTTAGGGGCAGCAACACTAAATGATCTTCCACCCATGGTGACTAACCTGAATTTAGGGACGGTGAGTAAACCTGTATCAGAGGAGCGTAGTGAACGGGAGGGAGAGTATGAATGGAGTGATTCAGTGAGGTATGAAGGAGCAATGTCAATGGAACACTGGTTCTTTGCTAAGTAATGATCACCTTCAAACCCAACTGCCTTTAATTTAAGCAGATAATTGTTTGTTTTACTCCTTGTTTTCCAGTCTCTCTGAAAGCAGTTGTTTCTGCAAATTGCAGAAATCCATTAGGTTTTCTTCAGCTTTCAGCATCATCACTCCCATTCCTGTACAGTCCATCATACAACAGCTCGTTCATGCTTTTTAATTTAAATTCGTTTTTTGTGTGTTTTGTGGCAATTGAGTTGAACACTACTTCTGGGTGTAACTACAGTGATGTCCGAAGTCTAGAACTTGTGCTTCATACAAAATGTATCTACACTGCACTAGAAAACTATTATACTTTACTTTAAAAAACGCTGTTTGACATGTTTGTACAGTTGTTGTCTTTCAATGAGCAGCTGAAATGTGCTCGAATGTTCTCCAGAGGGCCTTCTGTTAGAAATGGTTTTTTGTATGCAGATTTAAGAGAACGATCAGGCTGCTTATCCATCACACCATGAACTGAACATCACATTCCTGCTGTAATTCTGTCAGCAGCAGCAGTTGCTTATATCATTCATTCATGAAGAATATGCCGATGTGACATTTCATCCATGTGGAACTAATGTACACGTTAGAATCATAGTAGTATTTATTTCAGTGATATTGTCTTTTAGTTATAACATTAGAGGTGAACAAGTTAACCCAAAACACAAAATTCCATCATGTGTAGTGCATGCAAGCAAGATGTTTAGCTTAGGAAAAATACAAGAAAAAAACCTTGTGAAAACACAAATGTAAAAATAAAAGGTTATTTTAAAGCTTCGCCATTCGTCACCCACAATAGCTCATAGCACAGCACTAGCCAGCACAGGCTTCTGCTAGTTGACGTAACAAAAATGGTGGTTAGTGTTCTCCTCCAAGCTCATGCTATGCTATGCTAATGTAGCACATAACCCAGATGAAGCACATGCTAGACTTGATTCTCCCAGTGTAGGTCTCTACATTTGTAAGTTTGAGGGTATGTTTACAATGCTGGATTTACATGTTTACTGTATATACAAGTTTTAACATACTCAGAGAAATGTGAAGCCATTTCAAGAACTCTTACTAAACAGGAATTGCTAACTCAACATCTCAGCCAAGCAGAGAGTAGCATTGTACATATTTGGTTACAGGAGGCTGATTAAAACGGACAAACAGTGTGTGAGAGCGCTGGAGCTAACTGAGCCGAAACCTCTAACATCAAAACAACTCGTACAGATGGGAAAAATCTTTTGCTTTTTGTGATTGAAGCTAAAGTTCAATTTTCCAAGTGCTGTGCAGGTGCCGGACTGTCATGGCTGCCCAATTTAAGGTGGAACTGAAAAATCTGAATTGAAAGTGAGATGCAGATATTACAGGGAGATTCTTTATAAAGGTGCTGCTTCAGTTTTCCATGTGAAAGCAAGAGTCAAGGTGATTAAAGGAGTATCCGTGCTAAATGTTGGGATTTTAAAATAACGAATACATACCATCATCTTAAAATCCATATAAGTGGACTCACAACCAGTGGGTGGAATTGGAGAATTAATCTCCAGTCAAAATTAGGAATATAAGAGAAATACTGTAGATTATTTTGCTGTAAATGTACATATCTATTACAGTATTTCAATTAACTATAAATAACGAGAATAACTATTATGCAAAGAAATCTGCTGATAAATGGCACTGGTGAGGATTAACCAGATCTGGGGGATAAGGCTTCTTTTCCTTAGGTCAAAGATGCTTACATTTCTAAGTACTTTGTATTGTTTCCACCGCATTTTACACATGATTTAAGCTGCTCGGGAAGAGAAAATCTGCTAAATGAAAAAGTGCAACAGTGGTGTTCACGCATCACTACTGATTTGCTAATCATTTTAGAACGTGACCAGCCAGCGGTGGACATCTGAGCCTGAGGAAGTTCTGGGGTTAAAGCTGCTTTATCGGTTTTCTTGTTTGCTAGTCGCCACGGAAACACGTTGACCAGGTCACGGGGGTCAGGACGGCCAGAGGCCTGGTGGCTTAATCACCCTAACAAAGGAGAAAGGAGGGTAAGGATATCAATGGGTGAGTATTATGGCGAGGCAGTGGAATGCGACTCCTTAAGTCTTCTACAGCGAACCACACCCAGACCAATAACCCTTACCTGAGGGGGAGGACTATTGTATTTTAGAGGGGGTGAGGGATTAGCAAGTTAGGAAATGAAAGGACGGAGACTTAGAACAGCAAGCTTGAAAGAAAGGCCCGGATCACTTGAGGGGAGAAAGGTCCTGAAAAAGACTAGGAAATAGGTGAACCTACACAGGGGGCCCGGGACGTAGGGGGGGGGGATGAGCTGCATGCACAAGGTGAGCGTCTGCACATACAAGAGAGAGGGAGGAGAGAGAACCTCGGAGTGAAAAGGTAAGCGAGAGAGGAGGAAAGGGAAGATAACATCAAAGCAGGAGACGAGTAGAGTGAGGGAAAAAAAGGGAGAAGAGATGTTTGAGAAAGAGAGAGAAAAATAGATAGGGAAAGGGTTTGACAAGACAAGGAGGAAAAGAGAAAGATAAAAGGGAAGTGAAATAAAGATAGAGAACATAAGAAAGTGAGAGAATGTGAAAGAGGGAGAAAATGAGATAAAGGGATAAACGTGGACAGAGAGGCAATGGGGAGAGAGGGGAAGAGATAGAAAGATAGAAAGAGAAGTGTAGCAAGATAGAGAGAAGAGATATATTGGTAGAGAGAGGGGAGGGGTAGATCTATATATTAGAGCAATAGATAAAAAAGCATAGAGAATAGAGAGCAAGAGAAGCAGGGAGAGAGAGAGAGAGAGACAGAAAGGGGAAGAGATATATAGATCAATAGTGAGAAAAGCAAAGACAAAGAGAGAGAGAGAGAGAAAGGGGAAGAGATATATAGATAAATAGTGGGAAAAGCAAAGACAGAGAAAGATAGAAAATATATAGAGACAGAGAGAGAGGCAGAGAAGAAGAGAGAAAAAGAAGGGGTAGACTGTAAGGTTAGAGTAGAGTGTAGCCTCTGGGGAGTGGGTATGTCATGCTGATTTTGAGTTGGCTGCCGACAGTGCGCCTCCTTGTTTGTCTTCAATATATTTTAATAAAAGCAGCATTACAGTTTTCCCCCACCCTGACCTACAGCCAGTGAGGAATGTTTGCTTCCATCCATCCCCTTCAGCCCCACCACCACCACCACCATACACACTGGTTGCACTAAAGAGCTGCTAAACTCACACAGTTGACCCATAGGAACCCAAATACAAAACACTTGGTCATAATTAGCTTGTGCTTTGATTCATTCTACCTCCTTCATCCCTGTTGTTGTTGAGAGGCACGGATCTGGAAGTGCGACAAACATTGACTGTTTTTCCTCAACGAAGCCGTTCACGGCTGCCGGATGTGCGGCGGAGAGGAAAAGCTAAAGCTGAGAAAACAGTTTTCTGAGGATAAGATGCTTATCTGCAGCAATGTGGACGAGTCACAATGGGCGCTTGTGTTGGGAATCATACGTTCGTGTTTGAAGCAGTGGTCAGGGACCCTCCACAATATTCTTCTGTGAAAGTGAGACAGGCTCAGCACGGGAGGTATTCAAACAATCCCGGCCCTGCAATTTCTCTCCTCCTGTTACACACTATTTCATTCCATTAGGCCTCACACTGGCAGGACAGCATGTCCAGACCCCCCCACCTCCACCTCCACCCAACACAAATAAGCTTGGAGCACAATTTGATTTAAAGCTTGGAATTTGTGAATGGAGAGACGGTCACTTCTCCACACTCCATTCTCTGCTTTGCATGATCTATTTATTTGGGCCTGGCTCAGCGAGGCCTACAACAGTACTGAAGCCGCGCTAATGTGCTTGTGAGTTAGCATAACTGTTTATAAGCGGAAGCTTCAGAAGCAGTTTTGTCTTCCAACGAGCAATTTTTAGTTTTTTCTAACATGTTAAACTTGGTAAAATAAACAGAAACTGTGGGTAAAGAAAATGCTATATTTATGTGCGTTTTCTCTAGAGGATCCATATTTATTTCACCTTAGAAAATCAACTTAGCACCATTTGACTGTGGGTGTACAAATTCAATTGTATAATCTCTTCACTAAAATTAGTACATTTGGACTATGTATATATGTTAATCATTTTTCATATTTTTTCAATGTTTATGATAAATTAGCCCATTAGCCAATGTGACTTGACAATAAACAGATTACCATATTTTCCGGACTACAAGGCGCACCTGAATATTAGCCGCACAAGCTAAAATTAGTTGAAAATCCTGTTTTGTTCATAAATTAGCCGCACCGGACTAAAAGCCGCAGGTG
>JBBIGC010014302.1:0-13047 GCA_037576955.1 Lepidarchus adonis | reverse complement strand
ACAATGGCTACTTCCTTAGTAGTTACACTGTAGTTACAGGCATTGTTAATGTGTAACTACACAGTAATTAGAGACACCTAAAATAAAATGTAACCAATAATCTTTTCTGATTGGCTACTCTGCCCTGTACCTCACTCTAAGGTACTCCAGGAAGAACATCTCCTTATATGTGTGAATGGGTGGGGCTAAACTGCTGTAGGCCAAATAGGAGGGCAAATTAGTTGGCATTTGTGACATCACAAAAACAATTAATTCAAAATGCTTTCAACCAGCAACTGGCCTCTATGGACTGGGGCATTTCACGAAAGTGGGCATGACATTGGCAGTGTAGGTGTGTAGGCTGTATAGGTGGTCTTATAAAAGGTGTGACTGAATTGACAGTCTGATTATAGACAGTGCGTTAAAGAAAAAGTTTTGTCTATTGGTCACGTATTAGAACCGAAACATTTCTGAGATGCTTTAGGCAAATTTGGTGCTGCTTTTTTTGGAAGTCCAACGAAGAGAGTAGCACATTAAAGAATTTGGCTTGAACCAAAGGGAGTTTGCTCTGTTTGTATTTGCACCACCGGTAGTGCTGTAAGCTGGACGATGGCTGGTATAACGACCGCATAGAAGAAGGAGGAGGTCGCATATCAGAACAATACAGCATAGACCTCACTAACTATCCATTTGTCAGTGTTTTTACCCAGTTTTAGCAACAATAGCTAAAACTGTTGGTGTTTATGCCACACAGTTTTAAAAAGGAGGTTGAAATTCCTGATTTCTTTTACAATGACCAAGCCAGAGTGTGCTCCAAAGGTGTAAGCATTGGTTGTATCATAAGTTTGATCCTTGGTGATCATGGACAAGAAAGCACGCGGAGGATCATGGTCGTCCTTTTCCCCATATGTCAAAGCATGACGTTGCTAGCATGTCCTGACATAGCTAAACTCGCAATTCTCTTCCAAGAGCGTTATGCTGCCTAAGAAGGCTTACGCATGACCCGCGCTGGGAGATTTTCATTAGTAAATACCTTAAGGTCTTTATCCATGAACATCTTAGCAGGCTAGATAGCTTCTTGCTAGCTTCTAGGAGTATCATTGCACAGGGTGTGTTGGGCGCTGCAGTGCTCTGTATCATTCTGCACATAGATTCACATGGTTGTGCTGCTGGCCGCTTTCTCCTGAAGCATACCACCACACCAGTGTGATTTAGAGCATTAAACACTGAGTATTCTAATGGCTTCTAGCTCTCCACACAACAACAGAAGATAATCGGTACTCAGGTAGATACACTGTCATTTTTGCACTCAGAGCTTTTTATATTTTCACTGTTTTACATTTCAAAGACCATCAATAAATAAATCATACAGGACACACGCACTCAACCAAAGCAGTACACTTGACTCCAGAGTGCAACACACTTGTTGTTAGACCTTGTCCACATGTAATTTGAATAGAGTTCAAACAGGCGAACACTGCTCGAACGCTGACCATGTTTCTGCACGTTGTAACGAATCAGTCCATCCACACCGGCTTTCGGGACTCACTGGTTGTTAGAATGGCTTCAAAAAAATGGCCGGCTGCATTGAGTTTACATGCTGTTAAACTTTCTGCGGGACTGAATATGTCCCATGTTTCTTCAACAAAGGACGAACCTGGACTGCCTCATAACTGCCCCCTCACAACATTGCATTCAAGCAAGGCAATCAATCACCACTATATAATGCCTAAGTCACTCATGTTCATTAACGCTCATGTAAACAAGACCTTAGTGGTGAAGTGCTGTGCAACAATTCTGTAATTCTGCACAACTATCGTGCACACTCGACACACGTCAGAACAAAACTGGCAAAAGGGTCAAATAAGCAAAGCACTTTCACAACAGCAGCCCCCAGCGTACAGCAAACACTCTGTTTAGTGTCTCTTCTGTGTTTTTTCCAATACATTTATGCAAGAAATTTGAAATTAACAGCACTAGGGTCATAAATACATAAAAACTGCTGCTCTGAATCTGCTGTTCTATAACACCGGCTCTGTGGCTCTGCAGCCTTTGTCCGTGCACGGGCAAAAAATCTCAAGAGGTATAACTGTTCGAAATTCCCCCACAAATGTTTAAAGCTCTCTTTGCTAGAATGACTATTTTTCAGCATCTTTTTTCAACGAAAAACACAAATTCATTTAAATATTGTGAATATCGCATTAAGTTGCACTGAATGTCAGTAATTATTTTCCAAGAATGAAAGGCAAAGTTTACATTATCCTTTCCATACTGAATGTTACGGGAAAAGTTTATGGTGGTAAAACTTTGTGCCATATTGCTATAATGGTGACATTTTAGGGACTCCTTGCTAAGTTGAATAAAATGAATTTGACTAAATGTGGTTGATGTTGGTGATTGCCCAAAAAAAAGTCATGCAGTGTTATTTGGCAAGTTGTGCTATAGCAAAGGGACAGTAAAAAGAACAAGAAAAATCATTTGGAATTGATCGCAGTGATTGCATTGATTGATTGCAGACGCTGTCATTAATTACGAGTTAATGGATACTCTGAGGACGTGTTGTCTTCTGGGAGTCGTCGTGCGTCTTCGTAAAAGTCTTCCGATGGCTTTTAATTGGGTTTTGCTGCAGCCAGTGAACAGAGCAGGAAGAGACTCTCGGCAGTCAACACTGCTGCAAATGTAATTATTTTATTGTAATGTGATGCATGACGGGGAGCGATGCGCCTCTGGCTCCCTGTCTCCTCTTATCCATGTCCTTGCCTGAGAGTGTGAGTGTGTGTAGGAGCTACGTTTCGCATTTGTGTGCACTCTGGGCAGTCGGAGGTGCGAGCAATGGTAGATTGTAATGTCAGGTTTAAGGGCACAGACTCAGTGTGCTGTATAAAAGCGACCTGTGTAGTCAGCTGGCTCAGGAAACGAGCGATCGGCCATTAAAAGGAGCCTGGAGGTGAAAGAGAGGGACGGAGAAAGAGTAAGGGAAGCAGGTCGTGAAGAACTACCTATGCAGGCCTAGCGTTAGCAAAGTGGAGCTCGTCAATGCCTTCAAATCTTGAAAATAACCAGTACAAAGACGACGTGAGGGGTTTAGACTTTCTCCCCAACCATTTCAGCGACAGAGTTGAAGTTGAAACATTGCTGTTCGTTCCAGAGATTCCATTTTTGGAAGAGACTTTGTAGCTTGTATCTTTATCTGAGTCATCCTAGATCTGACTCTGCCTTATCTCCTGTGAGATTCTCCTCGGCAGAAGAGAGAGTGTAACTTCACTGTGCCGTGTCTGGATTCCAGTCTTAAAATGGTGTCAGTCTGAGCCTCGATGGTAAGACGATGACGGAAAAAATACCAGAAACTTCTGCCGCAGAAAAGAAACACCTTTTTACGTTGATTGCAGTCACTCCAACTTGTGCTGTAATGCATGAGTAATACGTTGCAATGTCTAAGAGTTATTTTGGGGGGAAAAAATCTCCCGCCTGCTCTGTCCCTGTGGCATAGAGCCTCAAAGAACACGTCTGTAGTGCCGAGAACTTCTGGAGTTCTGTCACTCAAAAGCTACCACTGGAGCTAAGAAGATTCCACTGCATTTGATTCTGTGAGAAGATTCCATTGGGGGTTTTTGGGGGCGGGTATTTCAGAGCATTGTAATCCAGACTAGATGTTTTTTAGAAAGCTTGCGCTCAGAGACTTGCAGCATTATTGCTGTTTACTTTAAGTCTCTGGAAAAAACCTGTTGATTCTCGAAGAACACCTGTCGAGGTTTCATGCAGTTAATCGTTTATAGCCTTGAAATTGCCTTGACATTGGTCCTTCTACACAAAGGTCAACATGCCTCCAGCTCTGTGCTCTCTTCAGAAATCCCTCATGTTGACTGAGAGAAGCTTTCTTAGAACCTGAATCTCTGATGCATTCCATCCCTGACACAAAGGAACCAGCATGGCTTCTGAAGATCTGTACACAAGTGTGGCACAATAGAGTCCACACGTATCTACTCTGGTGGGTCAACAAGCCAAGACATGTCCTGACTATATTGTCACAGGAGTCAAAAGGACTTTGATTCCCAGCGACTTCTTCAGGAGCACATCAGTGCACTATGCAAAAAGGGTTCTGCAATTTTGAAATATGATATTCTAGAACCATATCCCACAGCAGGGGTGCCTTGTCCTGAAGAGCCACTGTCCAATTGCAGAGGTGGACCGTAACAAAGTACATTTACTTGAGTACTGTAGTTTTTGAGTATCTGTAATTTTTAACTTACACTTCACTACATTTGAAAGACATAACTGTACTTTTTACTTCACTACATTTCTGTCAAGTTTCTCATTACTTTTTACTTTCAGAGTAACTTCAATGAACGAGTTGATTGTGGAGCCCTGCTTTTTAAAATAAACTGCACGGGAGACCACGCAACACACAAGATAAGTGAATCACGAACCACCGAATACACTACAGTACAGGAAGTGTGGGGTAGATCGCATCTCATTAAAAAAAGGGTGTTAGCCAATAATCCGTCCCCACTGTGGCATTTGGCAGTTGATTGACATATAGTACAGCCAGTCTGAGACCTTGTGTAACAAGTGTCCACACGCATGCTTGGTCAACCACATGAGCTACTGCTAAACTCCAGCTAAGAAATCACCTAGTTATCGGCTTCCAGTTAATTTCTCCAGGGAACTTGACCAAGTATGAAACCAAAATCGGACTGTTCATTAAAAAGTACAACACTGACTACCCACCAAAAAGCTAAGAGCTAAGAAAGGTAAGAAACAAAAGAAACTATGTCCAGACTATGCAATTCCATTTAGTTTAAGACATCATCCATGTAAGGTAATTGCCAATAAATATCTTAATCTTTTACTTTTGTACTTTTAATACTTACGTTTATTGGAAGCAAGTACTTCTGTACTTTCACTTTAGTAAAATTTGACTGTATGATCGTGTGGAATACAAATTACTTATGTACAAACATACATTACATGTATAACATGTTTATTAATTCCATGGCTTATTACACTCAACATGAGGTGCTGGTGTTTGAAGCCAGGAATACTGTAATATCTGCTTTAAATGCTGAGGCTCTGAACTTCCGGTTTAGTAGCTCCGCCCATAATCTGAGCATCATTATAGATACCAATTTACCACTCAATTCACATTATCAATTTAATGTTTCTTGTTGTGGAACATCATAGCCAAACATAGAAAATTCCACACTACACAAGATGCAGAAAGGTTAATAAATGTGTTTGTAAGCACCAGAGTCGAGTACTGAAATGTTCTGCTGTCAGGAAGTTCACAACAAACACTCAACACCCCGCATCACCACCACACATCATGTAGTTGACCAATCACTTGCGGTTTGAACACAAAAAAACAAAATGGTGTCGTGAGAAAACCCCTTATTAACCATGAAGGAAAGATACTGAGAAAATGTAACCCAAGTACACAGTGGTGTGAAAAAGTGTTTGCCCCCTTTCTGATTTCTTATAATGTTTTTATTACTACAGGATAAAAAAATTCAAACCTATATGGCCCAGTGTGACAAAGTGATTGCCCCTAAACCTTATAACGTGCAATGAGTTTTTTACAACACTGTAGATTAATTTTGGCCCACTCAACTTTGCAGAATTGTTGTAGTTCAGCCACATTGGAGGGTTTTTGAGCATGAATCACATTTTTAAGGTCATGACACAGCATCTCAATAGAATTCAGGCCAGGACTTTGACTAGGCCACTCCAAAGTCTTCATTTTGTTTTCCTTTAGGCAAATCAGAGGTGGATTTGCTGGTGTGTTTTGGATCATTGTCACAGCACATCTTCCAGGTCCTGAAGCAGCAAAACAGCCCCAGACCATCACACTACCACCACCATGTTTTACTGCTGGTATGACGTTGCTAGATGTAATGGGGGACTCACCTTCGAAAAAGTTCAACTTTTGTCTAGTCAGTCCACAAAGTATTTTCACAAAAGTCATGGGGATTATCAAGATGTTTTCTGGCAAAATCGAGTTAAGCGTTAATGTTCTTTTTGCTCAGCAGTGGTTTTAATCTTGCCACTCTGCTATGTAGGCCATTTATGCCATTTTGTCTCTTTCTTATGGTGGAGTCATGAACACAGACCTCAGCATGAAACAAGTAAGGCCTGAAGTTCTTTGACTGTTGTTGTGGGGTCTTGGATGAGTCGTCGCTGCACTCTTGGGGTAACTCAGTCCTGGGAAGGTCACCACTGTGCCATGTTTTCTCACTGAGGTTTGCTGGAGTCCAAAAGCAAGACTGATTGAACTCAATTACTTTCTTTCTAGTTTCTTCCTGAATTTCTTTGGATCTCGGCATGATGTCTGGCTTTTGAGGATCTACTTCACTTTGTCAGGCAGGTTTTATTTAAGTAATTTCTTGATTGAGTAGTATCTAGAGATATTGAACTCTGGTTAACCACTTATTTTTTAAAGGGGGGGGGCACTTTGTCACACAGGGCCATGTAGGTCTTTGACTAATATTTAAATTTGTACTTGTAAATTTGTACTTGCGTAATATTTACGATCTTAAACATTTAAGTGTGATAAACGTGAAAAAAACAATACATCAGGAAACACTTTCACACCACTGTATATGGGTTATTTTTTGCAAACAAGGTTCATATTCACAGAGTGCAATTCAGTCTGGAAGAACGTGTGTGTCGGGAAGGTTTATATGTCATCTACGTAAAAAGGGAATAACACAGCCAGAGTTCCCAGGATACAGAAGAATCTGGACACAGAATAACTGGTTGGAACTGGCCCTGTGGCCATGAACAGTTAAGGAAAGCTGATCATCATGTCAGCATTGAAAGGCCATTGTCTTGAGTGACCAAACAGTTTGTGCCTTCAGAAAAACATTACAGAATAAGAACAGAATCAAAAGGGATCAATTTCACTTACAGCGGCTCCAGCTACTAGGCAGTAGCCAGCTCCAAACGTTCACGTTAAACAGCCATTTTGTTTACAACCGATACATCACTAGTGTTAAGAACGTTTAGACACCAAATCAACTATGCTTTGCTTTGCCCTGACAAACGCAGAAAGAGCCGAGATTACTGATAAGAAGCCAAATATCAGGTCTGTATTTAGAGCCTCTACATTAACGGTTCCTCAGAGGAGCTTGTTATTGTCATGGGGGTAATTCCCCGTGGTGTAATGCATGCTGGGTATAGCAGTGAGCAGACATTGATGGGCAGGGATGATGGATACAAAATTGTGGATTCTGTTCTGCATGAGAAACAGCTCATCAAATGGTAGTTTAAGGCCAGAAAGTTCACCTGAATTCCCCAAGTAGACTTGCAAAAATAAGTACCACTGAAAGCAAGAAATATTTTTTGCACTTTCTGGGCTGAAGGTCTTAATTAAGATGCAGGAGAAGTCTGTTTATTTTTTCACTTCTTCTTGGTCTTTAATGGTTTAAAACCATGTCAGCAAGGATGTTATCTTCTTGCACAGTCATCGTATCTTAACTCGGCAAAAATGTCTACAACTCTATGACTTCGGGGGGGAGGAGATGAAAAGATACCCATGCAATACCAACCCAAATTGCTTTTATCCCTGTGTATTTTTGTAATGTGGTGCCTGGGAGGGTGGACTGGTGTTGGTTACCTCTTTATCTTGCGTATGATTTACTGTTCTAAACGTCCCTAGTGGCAGGCATGTCTGGTTTTTCAAATACAAAGGCAAACAACCTCTTTATCGCAACAGAGAACTTCTGAGTGACTTTTCCCCAGTCACTGTGGATATGAAAGAAGTGTTTGCATGGCAAGTTAGATCCCAATCCTCTTTCGTCTCTTTTCCACAGACTATTCTTCTTGCATGTCCAAACGTTTATAATACAACCTTTTTCGATAATCCCATGGGCATTTTTGATTACAAAAAAGGAATTTTTGATAAGCAGGATTATACATCTGTTTGGAAATCCTGGCAGCTTGACAGGCCAAAGATATTGGTTGGTTTTCCCCAATTGTAAAAAACTAGAAGGCTAAGCAAAACAAGCAAAAAAGCATAGAAGACATCGTCCATGCTATACGTTGTCAACATGCACCAAAGTTTGGAAAGGTGAAAGGTTCCTAGCATGCACTGAGTCCACATTAAGGACGGTACCAACAGAGGATTGGTCTCTAAGGGAGCAATTAGGACCAGCTAGAGTATATCTGTATCATAGAGGGTGGGAGATGTCGAGCTTTTGCTTTAACCTGTCGCTGGCTAACCGCTTGTTAGCCCTGGCAGATGTTCCGTGTCACCGCGTACCGGTAGTCGACTCCTAGTGCAACTAAGAATTTTCTTAGTCCATTTCATTCCCTTAGCCTTAATTTCGCCCATCACCTGTCTGGGCTTCCTGATTAGTGAAGGGGGACACTTCCTCTCATCTGGACAATTTCAAGGCACTAAGGTCTATACCGTAGATGTATGAGGAGCATGGTTTTATACAGGTATTTTAAAACTGGAAAGTGACCTTCCTTTAAAATCTAATTCTAATCAAACTAAATTTAAATTAAGCTCAGAAGTTCTCAGTCAAAACACCTCTGAACAGTTTCTCTTGAAGGTTTCTCTGAACTGTGTCTAATTTAATTAGTCAAAATTCTCGTGATATTTTCAACACACTTTAGAGACTAGAGCTGTGATGTGGTAAGAGTGTGTCACATGACATGAATGTGGTGGAAATTGTTGTTGCTAGGTGCTGGTAGTTTGTTGGAAAAACCAACATGTGGTGGAGGCTCATCCCAACCTAATTGTCTAAGCTCTATTATTATTGATTGTTATGGTCATTATTGTTAACTTATATATTGTATATATTTTTTATATTATTTTGGGCACTTTTATTTTTAAATTCAATGTTTTCCATATTTTCTGACATCATTGTTGCCTGCTTGGTTCAAAGTAGTTTCTCGGAGAGAATATGGAGAAGTGGATTATTAGACATTTATACTGCTTTACCTCCATTCAGAAACCTCTAGGTATTTGTTAATAGTATGTAATTAACTTGTCCTTTTCTTTCTGATTATGTCAGGATTTGTTTGGTGTTTGTCGCTATTTCCTGATATTACCACCTCGACCCATCTCTCTTCAGACCGTATACAGGTGCATCTCAAAAAAATTGAATATTGTAAAAAAGATTTTCTTGACATTCCTTTCAGAAAGTGAAATCCACATATCATATAGATTCATTACACAAAGTGAAATTTGTAAAGCATTTATTTATTGGAATTTTGATGATTATGGTTTTTAGATAATAAAACGCAAAATTCACTGTCTCAGAAAATTTTAATATTGTGAAAAACCTCAATCTTGGAAAGTCATGGTTTCACACCATAATCAGCTAATTAACTCAAAACACCTGCAAAGGTCTCCTGAGCCTTTAAATGGTCTCAGTCTGGGTCAGGAGGCTACACAATCATGGGGAAGACCGACATTGACACCCTCCACAAGGAGGGTAAGCCACAAAAAGACATAGAAAGTTGAGTGAAAGGAAAGATCCATTCAAGAATTTGGGGGAGCTTCTTAAGGAGTGGACTGAGGCTGGAGTCAGGAGTCATCATCGACATTCCAAGACAAATTTTGACAAATTTCATGTGTGTAATGTGTAATGTGTAATGAATCTATATAATATATGAATTTAACTTTCTTAAAGGAATGTCAAGAAATATTGAACTTTTTCACGATATTCTAATTTGTTGAGATGTACCTGTATACAATACCAATCAGCCATAACATTAACACCACCTGCCTAATATTGAGTTTGACTCTCATGCTGCTGAAACAGCTCTGACTGTGTTACACTGTGTGTCCCAGATCCATCAATACCATTTTGTATAACAGGTGCATTTTATAGGCCTTGAATACTCTTTGACCTCGTTCCCACCTGTCAATTCATACATAATGGTGTTGCGATTGCGTCTGGATAAGACGCTAGCGTTGCCCCGAGCCCCTCCGAGTCAAGGTCCTATTCGCAAATTTGGCAGGTGTGGGTGTGGTGGGTCAAAAAGGGGCAAAGCAGGGTTTGGACTACGTTATAAAAAAGTTCCAGAAACACTGGGGATCAGGTTGAGCTCAGGACATTGATTAACACATTTTTTTGGCAGGTCAGGTGGGTGTAGGTCATATAAAACCTCGACCCGTGCAACATTACAAGCCATAAAAACGCAGGTGTAAATGTGCCCAGGATGCATAAATCATGTAAACCACTTCAGGAGGAATTCTAATGCATTACAGCCTCATTATAGCAGTGTTCACACACATTTGACAACCAATACCCCTCCCAGTACTGTGACGTCCCCCTGCTGTTCAGTCCTGCAGCCATTAAAGCAGTTTTGTTTTGTATTTTAACCCACACCTGCCATTTTTTAATCACCTCTCTACAACACTGTTTTGTATTGCACATGGTTTTGATGGCAAAAAATGAAACGGAAACCTGAGGAGAAGCAGAGGCGATTGGTTGTTGTACATGAGCTGATTTACATACTCCCCACATAGCAGTTGGATTTCGGTTCGGCTCAGCAGAGACGCATACGAGTTCCAGGAAACAATCCAGAAAAGCGTCCCATGGTGTGACCAGGTGTTTCTTGTTCCACATCACAATGTTACAATTTAAGCTCCATAATTAACTGTAATTTAAGAAAATGCTCATTCATTTTTTGAATATGTCTACTTATAATATTACAATGTTTTTTTGCCTATTTTACACAAAAGCAGCGAAGGTTTTTTAATGTTTATAGCTCATGGTAAGTGATCATGCGTCTTAAACCCGCAAGTCTGCTCCACCTTCATGAAGACCTGGATGTTTATAGCCATCAGTAAGTCATACTGTGTTCTATACCACACCCACAAGTCTAGTACACCTTCATGAAGACCTGGATATTTATGACCCACAGTAAGTCACACAGTGTCCTAAACCACACCCACAAGTCTAGTACACATTAATGAAGATCTGGATGTTTATAACCCACGGTAAGTCATATTGTGTCCTAAGCCACACCCACAAGTCTAGTACACTTTCATGAAGACCTGAATGTTTATAGCAGACAGTAAGTTGCACTGTGTCATGAACCACACCCACAAGTCTAGTACATCTTCAAGAAGACCTGGATGTCTATAGCTCACAGTAAATCATATTGAATCCTTAATCACACTCACAAGTCTGCTCCACCTTCATGAAGACCTTGATATTTATGGCCCACAGTAAGTCACACGGTGTCTTAAACCACACCCACAAGTCTGCTCCACCTTCATGAAGACCTGGATATTTATGGCCCACAGTAAGTCACATGGTGTCCTTAACCACACCCATAAGTATAGTACACCTTCATGAAGATCTGGATGTTTATAACCATCAGTATGTCATACTGTGTCTTAAACCACACCCACAAGTCTAGTACACCTTCATGAAGATCTGGATGTTTATAGCCATCAGTATGTCATGCTGTGTCTTAAACCACACCCACAAGTCTAGTACACCTTCATGAAGATCTGGATGTTTATAGCCATCAGTAAGTCACACAGTGTCCAAAACCACACCCACAAATCTGCTCCATCTTGAAGAGCTAATTGTTTATAGCTGAAAGTAAATGATACCGTGCCCTAAACCACAACCACAGGTCTGCCCCATGACCCACCAAGAACAGAGATGTAGTATTTGGAAAATACTTTTTTGGGGGGTAAAGCAGAAAATTGTGTATATTTGCCTTTTCACCGAATTGTTTCTTTAATGAAAATGAAACAGTGTTTGCACCTTCAGATTTCAGCCTTTTTCTTTATTTTCTCACTTATTATCTCTTTCCTCTAATCACCACGATGACGCCCTCACTGCAGTCCTACGACTTTCTTATTTTGGTCCTGGTTTCAAGATCTGAAATCAAATTCTCACATCTCACACCTGACCCTGCTCTTTCTGCTGCATGCGTGCGGTTTCTTGCCTGGGAATTGTTTGTTCTGTCCTGGGGGCCAAAGCGACAGCCCTGCGAACTTATTCCTTACACTGAAGCACAGCTTCTTCATGCCAGGAACAAAAAAAAGCCTGCGCTGACAGATTCTCTCAGATTAGAGAAAAAAAACGGGAAAAAAAACCATACAGCTGTTGTTATGGTTACAAGTTATAAATAGAGCGCACAGGTGACAGGGGAGCCAGGAATAAAGGATGAAGCACGAAGCTGAAATGCATCCCACCATTCGGAGCAAGCTTGCCACGCCCGGCCTTACCCAACGAGCTCTCCTGGATGTGTTTATTAATGCGTATTAGCACGACCTTATTGTCGCCGCTAATTACACTTATTAATCATTGCTAACGTCCCGGCCGCGGTGCGACCCACTGCACTGAACTGGTTTAGAAGAACAAAGTTTTCAAAAGGAGGCTCCCTGGTTTATTTGTTTATATAGTATTTATTTATTTTATATAGTTCTGTGCAAATGTCTTGTTCCCATTTATCTCAGCGAGTGTCTTTCTGCAGCAAAAACACAAGTTCTCATTAGAATAAATGCAAAAAAGTGGTGAAAAAATCTAAATGTGTTGTGTGTGTTGATGTGTGTTGAGAGCTGGTAGAACAGGGCAGGTTCAGTGCCTCCAGCCATTTGATGGTCACTACAAATAATTCCAGGCTCCCACAAAGAGAACTCTGGAAATGGTGACCCAGAGTATTGACAAAGATGTACCGTATTTCCCCAACGAAAGGCTGTGGCTTATACATTGATTTTGCAAACCTGTTGTTGGGTGCGGCTTGCTTAAAAGTGGCGTCCTATCTACAAATATGAAAAAGTATAATTCAGTGCACAAAAAGCCTAAATGTAAATTCTTCAGTATAAAATTAGCAATGCTGAAATGCTAAAATGATTAGCTTACCTTTCTTAAAATATCAGCAAACATCATTCGCGACCTGTGCTGCTTTTCTGCCTCGTTAATTTACATGTAATCATTTTTCTGACGCTTTTGTCCAGGTACAGGAACAATCAACCATAAATACAGGCATGACAGCACTGATTTGCTTATTTGTTATCATTTGCACATTTGTTTTTAGCATTTGCATACTTGTTTATTTCAAATCATTTGCACATTTGTTATATTGTTTATA
>JBBIGC010014257.1:0-13050 GCA_037576955.1 Lepidarchus adonis | reverse complement strand
CACACACACACACACACACACACACACACACACACACACACACACACACACACACACACACACACACACACTGTAGGGTTGAAACAAAAATAGCCCACCTGCCAAAGTTGAAGAGGCACAGCAGGAATCTGGAGCTTTCTTCCCCAGAACACTCTTTATCTGGGTATTTATCCTTGACCCATTTACTGTTGCTGTGTAAATGCATCTGTTAGGATCTGGCGTGTAAACTGTAGAGGTTTTTTCAGACGCACTTGAGGTGACAGAACAGGGAATCCATGAGAGACCTGCTTCTTTAAACAAAGAGAATGTTGACAATATGTTGACATATTATTCGCTTGCTACAAGCTACACTGTACTGAACAAAACTCCCCTTGGTACCGTTCACATTACTTAGCCACTCTTGTCCAAGTGCAGTAACTTAAAATTTGAGCAATAACACTTCTCAGATTCAGTAGAAAATAAATCTTCACACTGCCCTCACCTCTCAAAGTGCAGTGCTTGTATTTACCAAACTCTGACTAAGGTCAACAGCTATAGACACACGTATTATAATAATCCATCCATTATCTATACCGCTCAATCTATTTTGGGTCACGGGGGAAGCTGGATTCAATCCCAGCAGCCTATGGGCCAAGACAGGGTACACACTGGACAGGAGGCCAACTCATTGCAGGTCAACACAGAGACAGACAACCATGCACACACACACACACACACACACACACACACACACATTCACACACTCACACACACACGCACGCACGCACGCACACATGCACGCACTTAAACCTACACCTACAGGCAATCTAAAGTAGCCTTTGGACAGTGGGAGGAAAATCGTAGGAAATCCACACGGACGGGGGAGAGCCTGCGAACTCCAGGACCTACATGCTGTGATTTCATTTCAGCTTCATCATCCTGGTAGATGGCAGCAGATTTTTATCAAGAATGTTTTGGTACATTTTTCCATTCATCCTTCAATTATATGGAGCGTCTCAGTGCTGTATATTACTATATATTATAACAACATGCTGTGTATTATTGCATCCAAAAAGTTACATTTTTGTCTCATCTGACCAGACTATATTCTCACAGTATTTCACATGCTTGTCAAAATGTTGGTCAGCAAACTTTAAACACACTTCAGCATGCTTTTTCTTCTGATATTTCTTAATACTTCTGATAATTATTTTCACTCTGTCTGCAATTTTGTGGGAAACACCTGGTCATGGACAGTTTATGATGAAATTATGTTCTTTCCACTTCCAGCCCCAAAAGTGCTCACTGGAACCATCAGTAGTTTAGAATTTTTTTGCAACCAATGCAATAAGTATGTTCTGCAACAATAAGGTTGTAAAGGTCTTGAGAAAGCTTGAGAGAGTGTGACATCCCGGTAAAAAACAAGCTTTTTATAACCAATTGGGATGGAACCAGCTGATATTAATTTGCACTAAGTGGCAGGATTGCTTTCTAGTTATTGATAGATTTCAGCTAGTGTCATGACTTTCCACGACTTTTGGCACATTCAATACTTTTTCTTTATGACATTCCATAAAATTACACAGAACTTAATGTATGAACATTTATGATTTGATTTATTTGCATGTGCGGATTGGATGGGTTGTGTGTGTGGACATTAGAACTTAGTAACACCTCCTTTGGCAGATCACAGCTTGCAAATGCTTTTTAGAGCTAAAAGACTTTCAATTCTTGTACATGGGAATTTGTCTCATTCTTTCTGCAAAAGGTTCTAGTTCTGTAATATTCTTTGGTCATCTTGAATTCACAGCTCTTTTAAGATCTACCCATGCATTTCAATTATGTTTAAATCAGGGGACTTTGATGACCATTCCAAAACCTTCAGCTTGCGTCTCTTGAGGTCGTCCATGGTGGATTTCAAGGTATGTTTAAGATCATTGTCCTGTTGTAGAAGCCATCCTCGTTTCAGCTTCAGCTTTTTACAGATGGTGTGATGTTTGCTTCCAGAATTTCCTGGTATTTAGTGGAATCCATTCTTCCATCCACCCGTGCAATGTTTCCTGTGCCACTGGATGCAACACAACCCCAAAGCATAATAGATCCACCCTTAATGATTGGCAAGGTGTTCTTTTCATGAAATGCTGCTCCTTTTTGTCTTCAAACTTGTCTTTGAGGATTGTGGCCAAAAAGTCATTTTTAACTTCAACAGTCCTCAGCACTTTCCAAAATGCATCAGGCTTCTGTAGATGTTCTGTTGCATATTACTGATGTTGAAATTTATGATGAAGATGCAGGAAAGGTTGTCTTCTGTTGAACAGTCTTGTGGAACAGTGCACAGTGCCATAACACAGTTTTTTTTTAATGTCATAAAAAGTAACTATGCATCAAAATCTGTTATTTATCAAGGGCTGCCCAAAGGCTAATGAGAAGCAAAGGGTCAAGCTCTGCAACCAAGGATGGGTCATGGCTCACTCTTTATGCCAACATTCAAGATATAAGTTGTTAGTCTGTTCAAAAGAAGCATTTCTCAATATAGGACTGTAGAGGATTTAGGTCTTTTAACATCTAAAGCACATAATATTGTTAATAGGGGACAGCCATGCCCAAATGGTTTGAGAAGCAGGCTTGTGACTTTAGAGTCAACCATTCAGAGTAATAAAACATTCCTCTCCTTCCTCCCACAACAATGGCAAGGCACTCCCCCTAGCTACCCCTCACATTTCAAAAGAGACAGAAAAACATCTGTATAAATATGTAACATAAATAATGTAACATATAGATGAATATAAAATAAGCTTTTATTGGCACATGCGCTAGGTTTAATCCTCCCTTAGGTTTATTCAAACCAGGGTTAACAAAGAAAAAATAACCCCTATTGTAAATTGAGTGAATCGTGGTTGCATTTATCACGTTAGCTGAAATACAGTGACATTGGAAAGTCATGCAATTTGATCAACATGAAAATGCTTTTAAATGTTTAATTTGCAATTACTCTTTAACTACTACACCCTTCAGTTTTTGTACAAAATCAGACTCCTAACTGCAAGGCCAACAGTCCTTAATACATTTCAGGTTAACCTGCACCAACCACAGGCTGGCACCTAAACTGACTCTTCAGTCACATCAAAGGAATGCAAAGGGAGACAAAATGGGAGCAGTGGTTGTTTAATGATTAAGGATGGCTCCTTGCATCATAGCAACAGCTGGAGCCCTGGCTGGCAACAGCTGAGACTATTAAATTTTCATTCCTCAAGGATGAAGGGATGGTATAGAAGGACAGAGCAGATTGAAGGAGAGGAGTTTTGAAGGGCAGGTTTATTATAAGAGGTATTGAAATGGTTGTGTGTTGTTGGCACTTCTTGTCAATGCTGATAGGCTAAGAAATGCTTGCCTTGTGCAGTTGTGTGGTTATACAACACTACACTCTATCTGCAACACTACACTGTCTGGACACTCAAAAATTAGCACTCACGTGTTCTTAAACACCTCATTATGTTTTCTCTAATGTCTTGAACAAAAACTATGAATGTCTTGTTTCAACCCCTTGCTACAGTAATGGCTTCTGTGATGGCATTATACTGCGATTTGCCACATGCCTGCATAATTTGTTTCCATTTAGCCGCAAGGGAGTTTGTGGGGTCAAGCACTAATGCTTGCTGGTAAAGCATAGCTCATACTCAGCAAAGGTACAGAATGGAATTGAAATGAGGGGACTAGTCTAGTTCTTCTACACCAAGCTGCTCCACCAAGCTGTCCTGTAACTGGAACTAAGAAGCCCAAACCATGGAAAACTGACCATTATTCTTCCCCCACCAAACTTTACAGATAGCATTCAAGGAGGAAGCATTTGACTATGAAGTTGTGAAACATGATCACTCCAGACAAATCAATGCAACTACTTCAGACTACAAAGGTGATTTGCCTCCCCTCAGCCCATGCTTGGCAACACAAAATGGTTTCAGGCTGGAGAGTGACTGCTCGGCCATGAAAACCCAATCCATGAAGATCCTGATGAGTTACTGAAGCTGATGTTGCTTCTAAGGGCACTTTAGAACTCTAAGTTTCAGCCAAGGACAGTTTGTTTTAAATCCCAACCTGGGCATCATGGAGGTAACATTTGAGCAAGGTACTGTCCCCACTTCACTGCTCCCTGGGCCCCGTTGGTGGCTGCTTGCTGCTTCGTGTGCACGTGTGATGAGTTAAATGTGATGAGGTCACATTTTGTTGAGGTGCACTGAGTCAATAGTCACTTTCAATTCTGTTTTGTAAACTTTTGTGCTCTACTACATAGTACATGGTCACCATTGTCACATTTTAAATAACAGACAGATCAGGACTGCTTATCAAGCACACACATTTAGAATTAAGCCTTGCAATGGATTGCTTGGCAACATATTTCTTTGCAAAAACCCAATATATGCCTTTGTGTCAAAAATGCTTTCACATATATATGAAGTTGCCCACACAGCTTTTGTGCTGTTCTTTAGAATGCAGAACTCCTGGTTGATGGGAATAAAGCTGAAACGTGAATTTAAAACACAATTTTATTGTATTTCAGGTAATTCTTGATAATCTTGGGCCCAGTGTTTCTAAATTTTAGGTGATGGCTTTCTTTTTGTATGATAGAGTTTTTGCTTACCACCACTTTCCACTGGAAACCAGAAACAAACAAGTTGTTTGCTGGAACTAGCATCGGTTAGCAGTTAGCCTAGTAGCCATAGTTGTCCTTGAGGCACCAAAATATGCAGACTCTCTGTGTATTGTAAAATAATATTGGTTGTAAAGTTGATCTCGTCTAAATGCAGTATATGATTAGCTTTACTAAGTATAACCTCACAATTTGGTTGTCATATTCTGGCAAATACAACAAATTAATTTGAAGATAAATAAGGGAGAAGAAGAAGAAAACCTTTTCTTTGGTGCTGGAACGGCTCTGCACTGCTCCGTCACTCAGTGCATGTTGAGGTACGTCAATTAAATTGTTTATGCTCAACTACGGTATAATGTCACAACCGGTATAGAGCTGTAAAGGTCCCTAGGAGTGTGTCAAGTTAGATGTGTAAGACTGCGGCTAATTACATCTTAGAATTTTAAAACATAAATTATCATTTTCTGTGGCTTATAGAATGGGGTGGCATATAATGTAAGGTGGGAAAATCATTGGGAAAATACAATAATTCCAAGTGGCATAGTGAGGAAAAATAGGCAAAAATGTCCAAACAGGGGCAAATGGAAACAACATGGTAAATCCAAATAGGCAGGGTAAAAACAATACAGAAAATGGTCAAGATATACGAAGGGAAACAGAAAGAAATGTAGGCAATCAGGGCAACTTAGGCAAAGCAGAGCCTTCACACTGATTGATTCTACCAGGGAGACTGTAGAATCAGCTGTGCAGTGTAACCTGGCAGGTTGTAAAATTATTTCTCTTATTTTTGGGTGTGTTGCAGGCATCAAATTTTAAATTTCAAATTAAAAAAGCCCTTAAGGTTTTAAAAGGTATTCCTTTCAACAGTGTATGAAAAAAACAGTATTCCTATTTATGATGTTTGCACTTTGTATTATTTTTGTTTAATTTACTTTTGCTAAATAGGCCAGACTGACTTTGCCATTGCAGTTATAAACCCGGGATGTGTAGTGTAATGTTTGGAATAGGAAAGAAGCACCGGTTAAGTAATTAAATGCTCCCACACACTAGGACATACTGACAGATGGCTTCAGGTTCCAGCACTGCCTTTCCTCTGACCACTGCTGTTGTGTACATGAACAAGGCACTTAACCACAAATGTCAACAGCAGCTAATGCGGACAGTGCTTGGTAAAAAAAAAAGTTTATTTCTCACTTTGTTAAATGTCACAGTCTTGCGTTTTTTCTTTATTAGAGAGCAAACTGACAAAAGTTTGAGTGTAACATGAAATAAACATGTTTAATTTTTAAATGCCACTTAATTATTTTCTATTTTTTTTTTAATAGATCAATATTATCTACCTGATGTTGCAGTCACACTTCCCACTATTCTCAAACAAATAAGCATCTCAACTTAGGGGAATAGCTCAACTAAATGTTGAGATGTGCTTTAAAAGTTTTACGGTGAAGTTTTAAAGACCCAAACATCGATTTTACAGTATAGCTGTCGGTCACAGTTTAAACTGACTCCAACTAACAATAGAAATACAGAAAACAGTGAAGGTTACTGCACAAAGAATTAATGAGGAAGGCACTCAGATTCATGTGGCTGGGGAACCGGTTAGCAGATGTTTGGAACTAGACCTTGGGATTCAGAGGTTCAGCAGGGCATCACGGTAGAAGAAACAGAGTCAGGGAGAAGGTACGCTGAAACCTGAGAGGTGGGGGAGCACTAGCAGGGGCATTTGCTGAAGCATTTTTTAGATGGGTCAGCATCTTCTCTAGGTCACAAGAAGGCACAACTGAGATTCAAAGTTGGCAGGTTAGAACATCGCCCTCTGCCTATTAACAGATGACCTGAAGCCCTTTAGCATGGAAGAGGGTGAGGAACAGGTCCAGAGTGAAAGATGGATTTTATTATATGATGCCCTGACTACTAATAAAGACTTAGGCTTCATACAGAACCTAATATTCTCCCAGACTATTGTGAGAGATGCCAGAACAGGTCTTAATGCTCTGAGTGAACACATTTAGATGAATGGCCCACTAAGTCATGAATCTAGTAAACGTCTTGAGTGCTTAGAGCTGACTGATGCCAAAGCTTTTGAGTGAGAGTTAGTAAGCATTTGGTTCACTCTGATGGCATGGACATACTTTATTTGACAGCTCTCTGTGTTAAAATTAATTAAATACACTTTTGACACATTTCTCTCTTCCCTAAATGCAATGCTAAGCTCGATATTAGCTAACAAGTAATGGAAGCTCATTCCTTACCTTGACGCACCATATTACGACCTGTACAACTACAGGGGGTGCTGCCAGGGGGTCTGCTTTGATTATTACCTGTCACTGTTGATTCTATAATGTAGCGTGGAACACACATTGTATTTCCTCTTCATAAATAGCAAGTGCAGTAGTTGATTGGGATAATGCCAAGTAATGAACGATTATTCAATTTAGAAAAATCTGAAAATTACAGTCCTCACTTCAGTAATTAATATGCCAACTGTACAGTCTGAATTATGAATGTAGTTTTGCAGTCTGATGCATTTAGAAGCTTAGAAATGTAGCTTAGTTAAAAAGAAAATGTTTGCCTACTAGGGCGCGTCGGCAATGCAGTCCTTTCACGTCACAGCAAGAAGGTCCTGGGTTCAATGCCTAGGTCCAAAGGCTTGCAGTTCAGGTTGACTGGCTACACTAAATTGCCCATAGGTATGAGCGTGTGTGAGACTGGTGATCCGTCTCTGTGTTGCCCTGTGATGGGTTGGTCTCGTGTCCAGGATGTACCCTGTCCTGGCTTATAGTCAGCTGGGATTGGCTCCAGCTTCCTTGTGACCCGAAATGGATAGACCGTTTGAACGATGGATGAACTGATGTTTGTCTACCACAGAGAACTACAGTCGCAATTTTTTTGACAATGTTGTGCAGTGCTTGCAGAAAGAAATACAACTGAGTATCAGAGTTCTTTACTGTGACATGACAAAATGAAGACACAACCTTAGAGGTCTAATAATAAAACTAATAATAGCCAATTATTTTAATAGAGCAATCTCATTCTGTGCTTTGTTATCCAGAAAATTCTCTGTAAAAGGATTGAAATTCAAAATCCTTCTCTCTGTGCCAGAAAAACCAACACAGCAGATGGTTTTCAGTGCCGACTTCAACTCCCCTGAGTCCTCTCTCCTTAACCCTACTAATGGCACCCTGCGCAAACTGAGGGAGTCAGGCCGGCTTTAATTAAACAGTGTTAATTGTGGGAGTTTGTCGCTGCTCTCCTCCATTATGTACTGCACAGCTGGCAGCTGCCAATTCCCAGGAGACACGGTCTCTCTTTCTCTACAGCTCAGTTGGCCAATGCCATGAAATAATAGGAGCCCCAGTGGAGAAGTGCCTCTTCTGTCCTCTGTCTCTCCAGTCTAACTCTCTGTGGCACTTGGCTACCAGGGTGCAAGACAGCAAACTCCTATAATATTGAAACAGAGATAGAGGACAGGAAAAAATCAATGCCCTTCAGCATGGAGATTGCTTGGGCAAAGCCAGAGTGCTGCAATTTTCCTTATTTATAAGGAGCCAACAAGACCTGACTGCTCACACCATTCCCCAAATATATGTTGAGCTAGTTTTAAATTTTCTCCTACTTTTAACCGATTTAAACCAACATTTCTCCCAGCTTTAATTTTTCTCTGTGCTGTATTCTTCTTCCATACTTTCATTTAATCAGTTTTTAATCCAGCATGCTGAAGCTACTCAGTAGTTGACAGAATTTTGCATCAAACTCCACAAGCTCATGCTTTGTGGAGAAAATGGATATGTGGGAAATGAAATAGTGGATCGATTCAGGAGAGGACAGTTTAATGCATCCAAAAGGACGTTTATTTATATTTCACTCTATAATGAAATATAATCAATATTTATTTATATCTCATGTTCTGTGTAAAGTATTAGAGTTTGCGGATTAAACATGTAATGGAACAGCTTGCTATATCAGCACTGCATGGTGTGAGGGCAGGGCAGTATAAAAAGTCTATAAAAAACACTGGAGGAGATGAAGATAGGACAAGGACTCACTGAGCATGGGCTTCTACACTGAATGTTGGGATGGTCCCCAGGTATTTTCAAGTTTACCACAAGTAAGTTGAACTCCAACAGCAAACAAAGTTATGCGTACATGTCATAAGCTCAGGAAGTAAAATAATAATAAAAAAATCACTATTTCAAAAAAGTTGACCTGCTCCTTCAAAGTTTCAGCTACTACTACTACTGCTGTAATTGCACTGACATCTGATTGTTCGAGTTCATTTCAGATAGATAACTGCCAACTCATGTGCTGGTCAGATGAGTACACATTTCAGTTTGTTTTTGGGAAAAATGGGTGTCGAGTTCCAAAAATGAAAATTACCATCCAGATTGTTATCACTGAAAGATGCAAAAGTCAGCATCTGTGATGGTATTGATGGGCATCAGAGCCTGTTGCATGAATAACTTGCATCTATTGATTGGTAGATTTCAGCTTATGGTTGCCATTGCCTTATTCTCCTCTTCATGATGTGCCTTATATTTTCAAAAGGACATCCGAACTTGCAGCAGGCTAGTCAAGCACTCACACACTTAGTCTATGAAGCCAGACTGTTGAAGCCCATGCAAATAGGAAACAATCATTTTTTAGAGGTTCCAGCTAGAAGAGAGGTTGGAGAAACAGTGTAAAGTACAGGTAGATGGTCTGTGTTGAAAAAAAAATCTCCTCAGTAATGGGTGATAGCCTGCTGTGTATATGGAACTTTCCTCATGAGGTTTTAGCAGAAAAACTGCGTAGGTTGTTTTCTGGTTGTTTTTGACGGAAGGGCACACCACTATTAGACTGAATTACATAACAACACCAAAACGTATCACTGCATTAAGATATTCCAATGAGTTTATTATGTATTGGTTGAGGAACAATTAGGGTTTGTATTATAAAACTCCTTAATCAGGCTACAGGGAATAAAACCTGGAGACCCAGCATGTTCCTGTATCAACAGAACTCAAAAGCCGGACAGGATATTACTGTCTGTAATTTTCATTGAGAGCTCAAGACAATTAATTTATACCAAAGTCTATAAATCTGAACACTCAATAAAAGTTAGTCTCAGATGAATATTCATCTTACCTTTAACATATCTTTAACATCATTACAAGAATATTCTTAAGCTTGATAATCTGGGTTTATTACGGGAAGTGGGTAACAGTGAAAGCAGATAACTTTACACAAAGTAGTTACAGTCAAATCAATACAAGTTACCACTTTCCCTATGAATATGAAATAATGATAATTTCTATAATAAATAATCCATTTCCATTTTACAATGTGAGCAGTGAGAGGTGAGAAGTGAACCCGCCTCTTTATCACTGACTCTTAAATAGACCTGTTCTTGTCTCTGTTCAAACTAGCCAATGGCAGTGCTTTGAGACAATCGAACAATGAGCAGTTATCCAGATGACACTGATTTATATGAAAACCCATAACTTTGTGTGGCGACACCATTCAGTGATATCAGTCACTTCAAGAGATACGGCACAACCTGCACATCCATTTGATATTAAATATGGTAAATATACCAATATGTGACATATCTAGGGGGTTGGGCCTCCTCTCCAGGCCTCTGGTTCGAATGTCAAATGGCCCCGTCTACAACCATTCAGGGGCTGGTTGTGATAGTGTCACAGTGATTGACTCATAGATAGCTTGACCAGTACAGTCTAATCTGTGTTTGAATAAGAACTTAATAGCATACAGATCTACAACTTTAAAAAGAAGCATGGCTTTAGGATCACTGGCATCATGGGGGGTATCATGTGGAGAGAGAAAGATCAATCCCAAATGGTGGGAATGGTCAGATGTGTATCCAGCACAATCACCCTTAATACGGGAGCTCCTCAAAGCTATGTTCTGATTTCTCTTCTGGTTGCACTCTAAACTTAAAGCTTAAACTTCATTCAGAAGGATACAGATGATATGGTAGTGTTTCATTTTTAACAAGATGTGTCTCCTATGTTTAGGTGTGGCCAGACTAACAGCCTCCATCTAAACAGCAGCAAAATGTTTTACCCATCCCTCTACATCAGCAGCAATTTTACCAATCTTGGTGAGCCCATTTAAACAGTAGCCTCAGTTTCCTCCTCTTAGCTGACAGGAGTGGAACCCAGTGTAGTCTTCTGCTGTTGTAGCCCATCTGCTTCAAGGTTGACATGCTGTGTGTTCAGAGATGGTATTCTGCAGACCATGGGTATAATGAGTGGTCATTTGTGCTGCTGTTCCTTTTCTGTCATTTCAAACCAGTCTGCTCATTCTTCTCTGGCCTCTGACATCAACAAAGAATTTTCATAAATCCAGCCTGCTCTCTTTTTCTGACCATTCTCTTAAACCCTAGAGATGTTTGAATGTGAAAATCTCAGTAGATCAGCAGTTTCTGAAATACTCAGACCAGACTTTCTGAAAACAAAAACCATGGCAAATAAAACAACAAATCCCCCTTTCTACCTCATTCTGATGCTGGATTTGAACTTTAGCAACTTGGCATCTAGAAGTGGTAAAGACATGTGATTAGCTGATTAGCTTTGTGTGTTAACAATACATTAGAACAGGTGTAACTAATGTACCTGTTTCTGTATGTTGTCTTGTAGCCTTTATTTCAGGTTCAATATGGTGTGTATATACAGGTATGTACATCTAAAAAAATTAGATAATCGTGATCAGATTCAATATTTCTTGACATTTCTTTCAGAAAATGAAATCCATATATTATATAGATTCAGATCATTCAATTGGGCACCCCTTCATAAATAACAGATTCAGTGGTTTTCTCATTTTAAAAGATGTCTTTTAATCAGTACTTAGTAACACCACCTCATCACATCACACACCACATCACAGCTTGCAAACACTTTTTAGAGCTAAAGGTCTTTCAATTCTTGTACTTGGGATTTTCTCTCATTCTTCCTTTCTTCCTTGCAAAAGGCTTCTAGATCTGTAATATTCTTTGGTTGTGATGATTTGGGGGCCATGTCATCTGCTGGTGTTGGTCCAATGTGTTTTCTGAAGTCCACAATCAACAGAGCATCTAGAAGGAAATCTTGGAGCTCTTCACGCTTCCTTCTGCTGACCAGCTTTATTTAATCTTCCAGCAGGACTTGGCACCTGCTCACTCTGCCAAAGGTACCAAAAGCTGGTTAAATGACCAGGGTGTTACTGTGCTTGATTGGCCAACAAACTCACCTGACCTGAACCCCATAGAGAATCTATGGAGTATTATCAAGAGGAAGATGAGACACCAGACCCAGCAATGCAGACAACATGAAGGCTGAGATCAAAGTAACCTGGGCTTCCATTACACCTCAGCAGTGCCAGAGGTTGATCTCCTCCATGCCACGTCACATTGATGCAGTAATTCAATCAAAAGGAGGAACAACCAAGAATTGAGTGCATAGGAATGAACATACTTTTAAAAGTAGCCTGACACTTCTGTTTAAAATATTCTTTTTATTGATCTTATGTGATTTTGAATTTTTGATTTTTGAACCATTGTTTTTAGGATGTGTGGTGACCCTGTTTGTGAAATTTAGTCCATTCTTAAAGGACTTCTTCCCATAAATTGATCGCTTTGTGTACTTCCATTATATTTGTGTTGGGCTGAGGTCAAGACTGTCAGATGACCATTCCAAGACATTAACTACATTCTTCTTTAAACATTCTGAGCTTAAGTTTTTGTCTTTGTATATGTCCCCCATTCTCTACTATTTTCACTACAGTGGATTGGTATCTGCTCATTCTAAATAACATTTCTGCTCTGTTATTGTACATAAACTAAAGTCTGAGAGATTTCTTCGGCTGACCTCCATTACACATTACATATTCATTCAAGACGAGGAAGATTTGAATTACATAGACAGTTTGTGCAAGATGCTGCTCCTCAGATCTGGATGTGTAATAATGAGTACAAGCACAAGTTGGGCTAATTTAACAAGGTTTTTTTGCCCAGAAATCCTCATTCGAATGCACATATACATAAAACCATTAATCAAGGGCAATCTGCAGTTACCTGCTAGACAGCTCACTTATTCACACCTTACTTTTGTTCTGGCTCATTTCTGCCTACTGTCCTCAGATTAATAAAGAGGCCAGGCTTCCTGGGCCTACGTAATGGTTCATAACACTGATAAGGCTGGTCATATTTTCTATTATTAGAATGAGCTGAAGAATCCCTCCATGTGCAATACAACTTACTTGACTTGACAATGACCTTGTTCATATTGTACTCTGAGAACCTAACCTAGATAAGATTTAGCACCTGGGTCCACTGTGTGAGTATGTGTGAATATGTGTGTGTGTGGAGGGGTTACAAGGGTGATCATACATCTGGATGTATATGTAGTATATGTAGTATATGTAGTATATGTAGTATATATATA
>JBBIGC010014248.1:0-28447 GCA_037576955.1 Lepidarchus adonis | reverse complement strand
CACACACACACACACACACACACACACACACACACACACACACTGTTTTGCAGCTCCATTTGCTGCAGCTCATCTTGTACATGTCTGTCTTGTCTTGTCAAACCGAAACAATATTTTTGCACTAACCATTTTGCACAATATCACTTAAAAATGCTTTATGTCCTTCTGTGTCAGTGTGTATATATATATATAGATCCTTTCTTTATATCTTTATCTTTTATCGTTTTAAAATAAAGAATTTGGAAAGTAGCCACCCTTTGACAGTGCTGCACTTCACCTCACAGATCAGGGCCTGGTCAGGGTTCATTTGTGGATTTTCTTGCTTATTAATGGGGTTATGACCATCAGTTGTGTTGTGCAGAAGGTTGGTTCACAGCTCTATTTGACAAATGTTAAAACTCATATTATATCAAGAACCATTTAGCTCAGTAGAGAGATACGACAGTTCATCATTACTTTAAGAACTAAAGTGCAGTGAGTCCAGAAAGCTGTAAAAACTTTGAACGTGTCCAAACATTTGATTGGTAGCGAATGCGCATGTAATTCTGCCTTGTCTGTTCTTCGACTGAAAGCCACACGTCGAAGAGGATGTGGCTAACGGGCGCTACGTGATTGCGTCTTTCGACGAGTCCACTTTGGAGGGATTTTTGAAGGGGTGGTGCTTTTATCGTTTCTCATAAAACACCTCAGGTAGTGAAACAAAGAAAGAGAAAAACCTAAAACATACATTTTACACTTATCTATCACAGTTTATTGAACTATAGTGTATTATCGAAGCATTTTCCTCCTTCAAGTGTTACATTAGTTTACCGAGCACCCCTCTGAAAGTCACGAATTGTTCCGGCAGTTTGAAGTTGGAAGCGGGAGGAAGTAATTCGTCGGGCCGAGTTGAAAAAGCAAAAACAAAAGGTCTTCGGAATTAATAATTTAAAATAAACATTTCTGGCTCTGTATTATATAAGACTGAAACAATCTTATACAAGTTTTAGTTTACTGTTAAAGCTTGCAGATATAAAATAATATGCTAACGTTAGCAGAGTTCATAAAACGATAAGCTAAGCTAGCTGTAATGTTAGCTCTTTGAGTCGAGTTCATTTCAGAGCGAACTGTTTGTTTGGTCTCTTATTACTTTAAGTGATTTTTGTTATATGAACTGGTTTTAGTTTTTAGTATTTTTGTTTGATATTCGGTATTTTTAAAAGGATGGATGTGACAACATGCCTGAAGTCTCTGCTCCTGGCGATTCGGCAGTACAAAAACAACAAAAACACCATGAACTCGTCACAGCTGCAAAAGCAGATTGAAGTGAGTTGACATTTCTGTCCAACACCTGTCAAAATCGCAAAGGTTGTGTTTAATCCATTAAATTAATCCATGCATTATGAATTAAGAGCTTATACGTAATTCTGAAACACATTTCTACATTATCGTTAAGAGCATATGATTAATTCTAAATCATGAATTATGTATGAACATCATACACATCAACACATCAACATTCTGGCAACAATTACTGAGATGGAAACAGACATTCAGAAAAGTCTAGTGTGAGATGCTTCATTAAAAAAAAAATTTCTAAGGATTTATATGGTGATGATGGGATCCAGGGGTTTGCAGCAATTACATCACAGGTATATTTATTTTTACCAAAGAATGACCAGGATGACAAGGAGCCTACATGTGTCTTCTGAGTGTGTGTGTGTGTATATATTTATTTATATATCTATATTTATTCTGAATGATCTGAGCTGTTACATTAACACATGTAGCTCTGTAATTACAGTCTTTTGTTTTTGTAGGATGTGTCAAGCCTGAAGTGTTCCAGACTCCTAACCTCAGGCCAGGTGCTTCCCAGCGAGTGTTTGAGCGGCCTGCTGGAAGTAGCTGGAGATCCACACACAAGTCATGCCCTCACAAGAGCCATTCTTTCACTGCTGGCACAACTTGGTACATCAGGTTCATGGGGATCTGTGGCTTTTGTGTTCATGGGTCTATTGAAATGTCATTATGTCCTGTTCTAAAGACTTTACATGTGATTTAAAACATGCAAGCTATGCTTGGGTGTAATAATGTTCATACGGCAACAAAACAGTGAATCAAAGTTTTTTTTTATTTTCTTTTTTATGATAAAATGTAAAAAAAGTTAGGGGTTAAAGGTAACATCAGATTTTGCACATAGTTTACATGTTATTGTGGCATGATAATTCTACGTAGAGACTTTGTTCTGTGTCGTATGAGATATTTGCATTGCTTATGTATTATTTATTGCAATGTTTTATAAGGTCACTATTTTGCACATGAACATACTGTTTTTTGCATTAATGTTTTAATGTATAAAATTAAAAACAAACTTTGGCTATAGATTTGACAGTTGCATTGAATCTGGAAATGTGCCTCCTTATGCCCCTCTTCCATTTCTGAAGACATATTTCTTTCTTTTCCAGCATCTGACGATGAGAGCAAAGAGGCCCTTCATAGCATTTACAACATTGTAGGCACCTTGTCGGCCATTGTCCATTGGAACAGAACCAGCCCAGAAGAAGCTGTGGTGTTGCAGGTAAAGACTACATACATGCTGATTAGTAATGCCAATACAATATGGACACTGTGCCATTTAAATGCCCCAAATCATAGAAATATGTCTTTTTTTTGGAAGAATGTAGTATTTTATCTTGTTTTGAATTTTCCATCCATTCCACAGTCCATATAGTTTGTATATGGAAAATAGGCAGCAAAGACAGTGTTTTGAATTCACTGTTTAAGCAGCTAGTTGCCACTTTTTCATGAATTGTTAAATTTTGTCATTATATTAATCTATTAGTTCCTTTCATTTAACTCAGAACCCTTTTTTGTTTCTTACTGTATATGCATGTTTTATTTCCAAATTTTTTTTTGTAATGTACCAAGTTGCATTTACGTGTATGACAGGTATTAAAAATAATTGTAATTATTTTATATAATCGTTTTTGTTGTTATTGTAATAAGTGTTTATAGAGTGTGTTTATCACCGCAAATGTGTACAGTGTGGTTCAAACACATTTGAGATTGTACCCTGTAACTTGCTGTGTCTGATGGTCTCTGATTTTTACTTTTACAGTGTCTTCAGGTCTTGCAGAGACTTACTTACAATGTGAGGATACTGCACTGTGCCTCGCATGTAGATGAACTTATAAGTTTCCTCATGGTTAATATGTAAGTCATATTGTTAAATATTTTACTTATGTACTGCCTTTGGAAAGTTTGAATCAGTGTTTTAAACAACGTAAAAGTGTTTTTCCCATATGAGTGTATATAAATTGATTCTTATATAGTGGTCTAGTGCAATATCTCAGGTATCAAGTGATTTGTAGGACACCAGGGTCCTGTTTAAAAGAAAAAAATGTAGATTTAATTAATGTCTAGTAATTAAGTGGTGATACTTTCAAGAAATTTGACATAAAAACGAATATAAATAAATACATTTCATAATATTTTTTAGTTATAATAATTGCATAATTATAAATTTTCTTAATTTATTTAGTACTGAAATATTAATTAGAATATATAACACCTTTTGGTACTCATAATATGTAAATCCACATTGTATCAGTTATTATTGTATATTACAAAACAAATCAAATACATGGCAAGAGATTCCAAACTTTTGAATGTATTTTCAAATTTCATTACAGTGAGAATGTTCAGCATGTGACTTAATAATAACTTAATAACTTAATTGTTTGTGATACATGCTGAAGTTAGTTGGAAAATAGATGCTTGAGTTCATGTCGAGCCTTTCCTGTACTTGTGGTATTTTTGCAAAACCACAGCTGCATTGGTCACAAATTCTTGTTCCGAGCTGGTGTGTAAACCACACTGAGCTTTTGAAAGACCTTTTTGAAAAGGACAATCTTTTTGCATCTTGTTAATAAACAAATATATTATTTATGAATATAAATATACTAAGGAATTGAACAGAGATCTGTCTCATTGTTTTTCTGAACCAAGCCAATCTAATAATGATGACGTCACGAAACCCTGTTTGGGACTAATGGCCAATCTGTGCCGACACAACCTGTCTGTGCAGACTCAGATCAAGTCTCAGGTAGCAGCCAAACTACTCTTAATTTAGCTCATAAATTTGCTTTTTACTGAGTATTACCATTTTTTCTTTCTCTTTTTTTGCAGAGCAATGTAAAGGCTTTCTATAGAGCCTTAATAAATTTCCTAGGACATAACTGTCTGACAGTGGTCGTCTTTGCACTGTCTATTTTATCCAGTCTGACTCTGAACGAGGAAGTGGGCCAGAAGGTAGCCTGTCTTGTAATTTCTCTGTGTTTCTCGGTGGTTTTAGATTTAACATGCATATTTACGCAAACATTCTGAGCATTTTGTGTTTTTTTCCCCCTCAATTACAGCTTTTTAATGCAAAGAACATTCACCAAACATTTCAGCTCATTTTTAACATCACTGTCAATGGAGATGGTACCCTCACAAGGAATTATGCTGTCGACCTACTTGTGGATCTTCTCAAAAACCCCAAAATTGCAGATTATCTCACCAAGTAGGTCTCTTAACTTTATCTACTATGGAAATTTATGCTGAACCTCTATTCTTATGACTTAACAGTTCCTTGTCTGACTAGCTATAAGCATCTTCCTGCCTGCCTGAATGAGGTTGTTGGCCTCCTCCATGGAAAAGACCCTGAAACTGCAGTCAAGGTGATGAATTCTGAGCCAGACATAATTGCAAACACATTCTACCATTGAGGTAGAATGTGTCGTACATTTTTTTTTGAGTCTGTGTGTGTGTGCGTATATAGAAGCACTACCATTAATTAACAAGCAATAAACCTTTGCATTACTCTTGGGCTTGCAGGTGCTAGAGCTTCTTGTATCACTGTGCTCAGTGCCAGCCCTGCGGAGGCTAATCTATGAGACAGTGATTCGGCCTCCTGCACTGCGTGTGCACCCTGGGGTCAGGAGTGGTGCCCAGACCAGAGGACCAGAGCCATCCCTGGACCTGCTCCAGTGGGCCACAGGCTCCCTGCAAGGACCTGAGCAATGTGCTCTGCTAGCTCTGTTACTTCTCACTGAGCTCTTTGAGGTGTGTAAATCAGTTTATTTTGAGCATAATTTTAAAGCTTTTATTACACTTATGCTGATGGTCAGTTATTAGGTTCACCTACCTGAACATAGAGGTGGGTGATATGTCAAAAATACAATTTCAGGTATTTTTGTCGGCTTACCAGTCATTCTTCCTTGGCCTACAAATTTAAATATTGTTCCCTAACCATTTAGTATGTGTAATGATATGCAAACGTTTGGGGGATTATGTTTTTTTTGGTTAATTTTTTAAGTTAATTTAAGTACAATGTACAAAGTATAATGACTAACCATAGCCTAATTAAAATGGAAAAGGTTTAACTTAAAAAAAAGTAAATAAATAAAAGCACATAAGCTTCAAATAGGCATCTTAAAAGCTGAACTGACTACCCGCAGTGCAAATCTAAACTACCTGTTTTTACAATGGTGGAATAAAGGGAACACTCTAAATTTGATTTATTAGCACAGTTATCGTTACATATCTATATGCTGTGTGGAGAAGACTTTCTGAAGGTGTTGTTCCACTTCTAGACTCACACACAAAAGCTGGACATAATCATTTTTAGGGGAAAATGGAAAAGCTGGGTCCTTTCATACAAATAATGTGCTTTTTCACCCTCAGGAAGTGGTTGACTCTTCGTTGTCTGGTTCTGCTCACTCATTTGTGGAGCTCCTACTGCCAGCACTGAAGGGTTTGCTTCATGCTCCAGACCCCAGTGAAGGAGAACAGCTGCTGAAGAGGCACTGTGTAAGAGCAGGGCGGGTCATGGACCTTCTTCTAGATATCCACTCTTGTATTATTTGTCATTCCTTTACAATCTTTCAGTCAAAACTACCTGAGCCACAATGTTGTTATGCATATCTTGAGGGTATCTAATGCAACAGTTTGAATTAAGCAACATTAGACAGCATGTCAATGTCAAAAATCTCAAACAAGTGTGTGCCATCCTGCTATCTGAATTGGCAATCTACCTCCAGCACAAACATAAACTACTTCTTTGCAGACTTTGCACACCTTGACTTGACTGGTCAGCATTGTTTGGAATAAAGAGAAATTTGATTTAATAGCTCATAGCTATCAGTTGCATCAACATTGGTGTGTTTAACACCTTAACATATCCACTGCTGTGTGGGGAAGACTTCCTGAAGACTCTGGTGTCGCAGCACATGAGTGCAGAGCTGTGTGCATCGCAAGTGGAGCTGCTACTCTCGAACATACAAGACTACATCAGCTGTAGTAGTTCCAACTCTGACTCACAGCTCAGGTAAGTAACACATAAGCTTGTAGTCTGAAGCACACTGTTGGATGAACAAAAAAAAAAGTTTATGGTAACTCAGACATCAGCTTAGCTTTGGCTCAAGAGGCTATTAATTTTATCTTGGATAAAGAATTAGCCATTGAGGGTTTTATCTTTTATCTAAAATAATTTTTCTCATTGTTACACAATTTAAAATTAACAAACCGTATTGAACAGAACTAAAAATATAAAAATAAAATGCAGTTTTTGTCATTTAGATCAGTTTCTCCATCCTGGTCCTAGAGGCCCACTCTCCTGCACGTTCTAGGAGTTTCCCTTCTCCTTGAATATATAACTGAGCAGCTAATTAACAATCCCTCATTGATCTGAAATTTGTTTCAGGAAAATATTAAAAGTGCGGTTTGCTTCCAAGACCAGGACTGGGAAACTGTTCTAGATGGATTATTAAAATTACCAGTGATGATAGAGGCAAATAGCTTTGCAGAGTAAACTGTGTGGTCTTATATGTGTTTAGTAAGTAACTAAATAAGGTTCGTCCAGTACATGGTGGTGTGTTTAACACAGAGCAATAACAGGACAGACATGAAAATGAGGTGACAACAATAAAAAAGTAATACATATAACTAATAAAGATTATAAAAGGTTCAGTAAATGTGAAAGGGCCCAAATAGAAAATCTAAATATCCTTCTTTGAAAGAGGTTATGGGAAGTGTTTCAGTCTACTTTAGTTAGGCATTACAGGGCAGCCAATCAAAGCACAGTTACTTTGTGTATATCAAACGTGGGACTGTTGTTTTTGTGACTTGTTGACCATTCTTGTTCTTAAAACTACACTCCACTATAAGTGGATCACAAGGGGGGAATAAAATGCACAAAATACAAAAAGAATAATATAGCATGAAGATTGGACAATAAAATGGCAGAAAGAAAGCAGCACTGTAGTTTATGCAGTTATTATTGAATCTTACTGCTGACAATGTCTAACACAATAGCCAGGTTTTCGGTGTATAGAAATGAGTTATCTATATTAACAATTTTGTTTGTGCTTCACTGACAAAAATTAAATAATGAATTCTTCAGTATCTCACAGTAGTTAGCTAGTGCAGTTTGCTTTGAACCATTTATTTTTACTTCTGCTTTTGTAGTCAGATGTGCTCTGAGACTGTGCTGAAGACTCTGGAGATGATGAGCCAGCTGAAGCAGCATGTGACTGACATGGAGACATGCTTTTACAGGATCCTGCAGGTAAGATGTCTAGTTCCACAAGGAATATAAGTGAGTTTGGAGGCTTGCTTAGGACAGGTGCATCCAGTGATGTTCTGTGCTTGTTGTAGGACCAGCGTATTGTGACACCTCTCTCCCTGGGCCTAACATCTAACCATCGAGAGCATGTGCAGACTGCCCTGCACATCCTCTTTGAGGCTGCACCACTACCTAACTTTCCTGCTATCATGTGAGTAAAGAGAAAGAAACATGACTTTTTTTCACATTTACACCTAGTGTCGAAGAGGTTATAGGTTCAAATTCTGTTTCAGTTTCTTTTAAGCTTTTAGCAGAGTCTTGAAATGCCAAAGTTAACACCATAGGAGTAACAGTATCTTTCTCTGTACAACTCTTGTTACAGATTTGGAAAAATAAACCATGTATAAAGAATGACAGCTCTTGGTTTGTAATAACAGCTCTAATTTTCCGTATGAACTTTAGTCTAGGAGAAAGCATTGCTGCCAATAATGCATACCAGAAAAGCGAGGATGGTCTGGTGATGAAAGGCAGCCCTGTCCAGGATGGACTCACTCTTGGGAAGAGTTTTCCTTTGTCCAGTACCAGCCCAAGTAGCCCGTCTCGACAGAACATTGACAGCCTCATAGAGAAGCTGCAGAGTGGCATCCAGGTGCGTGCATGTGCAGATTTATGTATGTTTTGGACCGTGGAACAGGTTCATGTATCAGGTTATTGGCATGTGTCTCTTATGTGTTCTAGTTACAGGAGCCAATGAAAGATGTGCACATGTCTGAGATCATTGATGTCTATGAACAGAAAATTTCTGCCCTGGCGGTATGTTGCTTTAAAGACTCAGATGTCTAAAGTCATTTCTGGAAAATTTGGGGCATTTGTAAAATGCAATAAAAATAATAATCTGTGGTTTGTTTATTCCCTTTAAGTTTAATTATATTGCATTTGTTTATGTTGAGGAAGGCTATGTTAAGTGACAAAGGTTTCCTGAAGTGCTCCTGAGCTTGATGGTTTCTAACTTGGTGCCTTCTGAGAGCTTGAAGGTCATACATATTTAACAGTAGTTTCCATCCTGACCATCAAGACTTCTCTGGATTGCCTGAATCAATATTATTTTCTTTAAATGGTGAAACCCCTCATTTCTTTTTCTAATTTTGTATTGAGATTTTTTCTCTCTCATGAAGTTTGGAACATAGTGCTTAGCTACAGCCCATCCTTTGCTTTTTGGTGGATGTTTTTTTTATATGCCCAATGTGTCCTAACCTGTTGTCATTTCACTTGTTTTAAAACAACTTGACTGTTCTGTATAGTTGTCACTCTTGTTTTTCCCTGTCTTTGCTTTTTGAGTGTGGTGAACTAATTTAGAATTTACACACTGCAGATTTTTATTAGCATTTTATCAAATGTCCCAACTTTCAGAGCTTTACAGATTTTGTAGTATTGTTCTATATGGGTCTGTAATCAGGAGTGAAGCCTGTTTTTGCATTTGTCTAGTCCAAAGAGGGACGTCTGCAGGACCTGTTGGAGGCCAAGGCTCTGGCGCTGTCTCAAGCTGATCGGCTCATTGCTCAGTACCGCTGCCAGAGAGCACAAGCAGAAGCTGAGGTCAGACATACAAACACACTAATAATGTAAAAACAAATGCAACAGCAAAATGTAATGCTGTATTTTCCCTCAAGAGCCATCGCCATAACAAGAATCTCCTGTAGAAAGGAGGTTACATGTATGAAGGAGCCATTAATAATAGCAATGACAAACTCATTGAAACATGCAAACACTGTTGTATGTTGGAGACTGTTTGCTCAATAGAAATGACATTATTTAAATTTTTTCCCCCAAAATATTTTTTGTGTTATTAAAGTAATAAATATATTCAGATAAAACATTTTGTCCACTCTGAGCAATGACAAAATGCAGATTTTTTTTTTCGTAATGGGAAAAAATCATAAAGGCTTCAATTTGATCAAATAAGTTAAATGTGATTAACTACACCGAGAATTTTGACAAATCTTTAATCTGTAATATATCTAGCAACTGAGTGCTTTTTTCAACATTTGTATTGGCAGAAGTGACCACTGATATTTGGCAGAGCATTTTATTTATGATCTTCTCATATGTTAAAACAGGTGTCTGCTGGATAATTTTAACACCCTATCTATAGTGTACACAAGGCTTCCCCTTAGTTTAATAAAGACAATCACTCTTGTAAAACTGCCCCACCCTGTCACCCCCTATTGATTGTCATTATCCCTTTACATTTTTTGAGAGATATGTAATTTGATCTGTGCCAAAGAAACACCCTGTTGATGTACATAATGTATGATAGTATCTGAAAGCAGAGAAAAGACGACTGTAAGATTGTCACAAGCTCTTTATATATTCATATTTGACTGCCATGTAAAATGACCTAAGGTGTTGGTGCTTGAATTTATTTTTTGTCTATATAAACTTGACTAAATGGATTTTCAGTACTAAAACCTGTACTTTCCATACTGTTTTTATCTGTACTACACACTTCATCTGCTATGAATTTTTTACATGTATTTACAAGTCTGTAAATGTTACATTCACACAGATGGATTTAGAATAACAAGCATGCATGTAAAAGATGCCATTCTGACGCAGATGTACTTAGAAAAACATTCTTTTTTTGGGGGCAGCACATCCTGTACAGTCATCCTGCTGAGATACTATATAGGAAAGTATGACCAGACATTATTTTCCATTAGTAGTCATCAATCATGTGGTGTGTTTGTCTGTCACATTGTGTATAGGCACGGAAGCTGGCGTCACTGCTAAAGGAGACTGAGAGGAGGAAGGAGGAGCTGCAAGCTGAACTGAGTGAGCAGATGCTAGAGGTGGAAAAACTAAAGACTGATAGCCAGCAGCTACTACAGCACAACAGCCGACTGCAGACAGTGTCTGATGAACACCAGAACCTCAAGGGCACCTACAACCAGCTGCTTAGCAAGTCAGTATGTCTTCAATACATACTTGCTTTACACTGGCCTGATGAGAGATTTAAAAAAAAATAATTTTTTTTATAGTTATTATGTAGCTGAAACATTTTCAGTGGTGCAGCCCACAAAACCAACCTACTTTGCAATGTGGGCAGAATTTCCACCCCTTGGTAGTGAGTCATGTATGTTTGTACACTCAAATATGACCAAAATGTCCTTTGCAGGTACAACAAGAATGAGGGAATGCTGAAGGAGCTCCAAACAGCACACATTTCTCTTACCCAGCAGGCAGAGGGTTTGAAAAAAAGCAATGAGGGCCTTAAACTGCAGCAGGAGCGGTCAGTCTGCAGTCATATAAGTCCTTTTATTGAAAATTTCATATAGATTTTAGACTAAAAGGAATTTTCCAGCATGTTTCAATCTAATCCTCAATATTGCACTGTACTAGAAGTTATGTTGTATTCATTTAAAGTAGAAGTCACTAGACAGATGAAGTTTTCTTTTACACAGGGAAACCACTCTAATTTGTTATTCTTTATAATCCGCTGATGTGGTGAAACAAGATTTACGTTTAAAAATTTAAAACACTTAAACATTCCTGTAAATGTTGTAGTAAATCATAATGCTTATTTTAACTGCTCTTTCACATGGTGCATTTTCAACATCAATAAATAATGTTGTGTTGTAATGTTGCCATTGTGGTTAAACCACCATTCCCATCTTTTCTCCAGGCTCTCTGCAGAGATATCTCAGAAGGTGCAGCAAATTGCAGCCCTGGAGGAGACTTTACAGCAAAGGACTAGCACTATAGCTGGTAAGACAGTCTTGGGCATCTGTGTTTTGTGGTGTGCCAATGGATATTGTGGGTATAAATATGGATTCACCATGTGCACCAGGTTTACAGGCTGAAATGAGAAAGCAGGAGGAGCAGGCCAGTGAAATGGAAGAAAATATGAACATAGTGCGAAAAGAGCTCAGCAAGACTGAACAGGCCAGAAAGGATGCCAGTATTAAGGTAGGCTTGTGAAATGGTTTGCCACAAACACAATTAACTACAACATGTGGAGCAAAATATACTCTGAGAATATTTCTACTATGTACAGTAACTATTTGATTTCAAGGATAACAGAAAATGTTTAATTATACAAAATGATAGTTGCATAAAATATACTGCTCAAGAAATTAAAGGAATACTTTTTAATCAGAGTATAGCATCAATGCAATTCAACTTCTGTAATATTCATCTGGTCAGTCAAATAAAAGAGGGGGTTGTTAATCAGTTTCGACTTCATTGGTGTTAATGAATTGAACAGCAGGTGCACTGAAGGGGCAACAATGAAAAATAATGACTATTCTTGTTCTCTACTATTAACATACAGACTTTACTCCAATAATGCATATCTGCATGGCAAATGATAAGTTTTTTCCAATGCTTTCACTGATAAGCTTAAATGTATTTTGTGAGAATCACCAAATTTAGTATCTTTTCTGTCCCCAAACAATTAATCAGTTTAATTAAAAGGAAAAGTGATGTAATACAGATCAGTGAAAACACTGGACATATTTTCTTTTTACTGTTATTAGATAAATTGCTTCTTTGTTAAAGTAATAGTGATATATTTAAGTGTGTATGAATGTATATGTATGTATGCGTAAGTATATGTGTACATATACCATACATCTTCCAAAAGTAGCCCTGGCATTTATTAAAAAATTATTCGGATGGCCCGGTGTTTAATAGGGACAGGCTTTTATTGGAGACGGGCTATTATTCGCCTCACAGACAGAATGGTGATGGTATTTACAGCCACAAAATGTTGTGCAGCTTCTTTGCATTTATTTCGACTGAAGGTAAAACGTCACTACTTAAATCATTCATATGTCCTTTTGGCGGTGATGCTTGTCTGTGACGTTGCTATTATTGTGGGAGTGGTTTAGCACCGAATGCAGCGATAAATTTAAACAGAGCCGTTTAATATCCGTCAAGAACCCTCAGATATCATGACAGAAATGAGTAATTACGCATGTTACATTCATATAACTGTCTTCAGGAATCAGAGGTTTGTTTTAAGACTTTTCATAAGTTTGCCCACTGATAAAGAAATGAACTCTCTATTTTAATAGCGACTATTAAAAGAGAATATTAAAAGAAAATACAGAAAATCATGTTGTAAAAAACATCTAATTCCTTTGCATTTCATTGAGTGAAATAAGTATTTGATCTCCTATCAACCATTAAGAATGCTGGCTCCCAAGACCGGTTAAATACTCCTAATTTCAACTTGTCACCTGCCTCAACTAGTCACCTGTATAAAAGACACCTGTCCACAGACTCAATCATTCAATCAGTTTCCAACCTCTCCATCATGGGCAAGACCTAAGGGCTGTCTAAGAATGTCAGACCCAAGATTGTAGCTCTGTACATAGCTGGAATGGACTACAGAACCATAAGAAAAAATCTGGGTGAGAAGGAGACACCTGTTGCAATTGTTTAAAAATGAAAGAAACACAAAATGACCATCAGTCGACCTCATGGAGTGAGGATGATCATGATGAGAAAGGTGAGAGATCAGCCTAGAACTACACAGGAAGAGCTTGTTAATTATCTCAAGGCAGCTGGGACCACAGTCATCAAGAAATCCATTGGTAACACACTGTAATGGATTAAAATCCTGCTCTGCCTGCAAAGTCCCCCTGCTCAAGAAGACACGTGAAGGCCCGTCTAAAGTTTGGCAATGAACACCTGAATGATTCAGAGAGTGGGAAAATGTTCTGTGGTCAGATATTCCAAAATTAAAATTAAACTTGCTGTTTTTGGAGGAAGGCAAATTCTGACAATGACCCCAAGAACACCATCCCCACTGTCAAGCATGAAGGTGGAATCATTTTGCTTTGGGGGGTTTCTCTGCACAACCGCATCAACGGGAGGACTGATGGGGCCACATACCCTACAGTACCATCTTCAGTGACCTCCTTCCCTCTGTGAGGACACTGAAAATGTGTGGTGGATGGGTCTTCCAGCACAGTAATGAGCTGAAACATACAGCCAAGGCAACAAAGGAGTGGCTCAAGAAGAAGGACATTAAGGTCGTGGAGTGGCCTTGATCCCATATAAAACCTGTGGAAGGAGCTTCAGCTTTGAGTTGCCAAGCGACAGCCTTGAAACCTTAATGATTTAGAGCTGATCTCCAAAGAGAAGTGGACCAAAATTCCTCCTGCTTCTGTGCTTGCCAACAAGGGTTTAGCAACAAAATACTAATCTTATTTTGCTAGGGGATCAAATACTTATTTCACTCAATGAAATGCAAATCCATTTATATATTTTAAATAATGATTTTCAGAATTTTCTTTTTGATATTCTATTCCTCACTCTTAAACATTAAATTTAATAGACAAATGATTATTTGCTCCATTGTAATCACGAATCACCATGTGTTGAGTGCGACCCCCTGTACTTACAATCAACAAAGTAAATGCTTTAATTAGTATTTGTCATAGTATTTTTGTTAACAATTATTCAACCCCTTATATATTGTTGTTTTTAAAGCTTTCTGACAGTAACTCTATAATGATCATTCATTTCATTCAGCTGTGGTGCATATATAAACCCCACCCATGAAGCTATTCAAGGTGAGTTGCAATCATAGGAAAGACAAATTTCCACAAAGTTTCCACAAAACCTGACAGATGAGATTATTTCATCACACCTGAAGGGCCTTGGGTATAAGATTTGCAAAAAAAACTTAACATTCCAAGAGACACCATTTGGAGCATTATAATGAAGTTTAAAACTTATGGAATGGCTGCAAACCTGCCTGGCAGTGGAAGAAAGCCCTAAATTTCTCCAAGGGCCCTTAGCAACTTCATTAAGACGCTAAGAGAAACCCCCATGTGACTGCAAGACAACTGAATAAACAAGGACTTTATGGCTGTACTACAAGATGCATTCCACTGTTGACCATAAGAAACATCCAAATTTGAATATGCCAGGAGGACTTTGCATAAGAATTTGGGGAGACTTTTCTATGGACTCATGAAACCAAATTTTAACTGTTGAAATATATGAACCAGCAATAAGTCTGGCATGCAAAAGGCCAGGCTTATAACCAGAAGAATACCATCACCACGGTCAAGCATGGAGGTGGGTCATTGGTAATGTCGGGCTGGCAATCTTGATCATCTTCATCATGAATTCCTAGAAATACCAGACCAATTCAAAGAGGAACATGTTGCCTTTTGTTGTCAAATCAAACCATTGGTGATCATTAGAATTTCCAGCAAGATAATGATCCCATGCGTACCTTTTACTAAACCAAATTTTGGTTTAGATAAAGCTCCTGGAATCACCTGGAGTGGCCTTCTCAGTCACCAGATTTAAATCTGTTTGAAAATATTTTAAGAAGGCACTAGCAGCACGGAAGCCATCAAACATCAATGAGCTAGAGGCTTTTGCACATGAAGAAAAGTGGAAGCGATTAGGAATGACAACAACTTACACAATGTGTTTGGCCACGTAAAATGACCGAATGGGGTCAGCGGATGCGCAGGGGTCACCAACTCTCTGCAGAGTTAATCCCTACAGACCTCCAAACTTAATGTGGCCTTCAGATTAGCTCAAGAACCGTGTGTAAAGAGCTTCATGGAATGGGTTTCCAGGGCTGAACAGCTGCATCCAAGCCATACATCACCAAGTACAATGCAAAGCGTTGAATGCAGTGGTGTAAAGCACTGCCACTGGACTCTAGAGCAGTGGAGACGTGTTTTACTGGAGTGACTAAACCTGTTTCTTCATCTAGCAATGTGATGGATGAGTCTGGGTTTGACCGTTGTCAGGAAAACGGTACTTCTTTGACTGCTTTGTGCAAAGTGTTAAGTTTGGTGGAGGGGGGATTATGGTGTGGAGTTGAAGGAACTCTGAATGCTTAAGCAAATACAATATATGTGTATTTGCATTTTGTTTTTTTTGTTAGTGCTTTTTTGTAAGTACAATACCGCTCAGTGAATCTAGTTTTCATGCAAGGACACAGTTTTCTGTATGGCAAGCACAACCACAGTAAACAAAAATGTGCTGCCTTGTGTTTCTTTTGTTCTGAAGCCAAACAACATATAAAAACTAATATAGGACACTGCACACATATTAAAAACATCACCAGACATGTTTCCCCTTTGTGCATCTTGAGATGAGTTGACTAACATCAGTATTGTTGTGGTGATATGGTGAGGACATAGTATGAGTAAAAGACCAGGAGAATTGTATATTCTATGCCCTTATTGGTTGTATGTGATTTGCAGGCATCTTCTCTAGAGCTGCAGAAAGCACAACTGGAAACTAGGCTGCAGAAGAAGGAGGAGGAGCTGAGCAAACACACACACATGATTGCCATGATCCACAGCCTCAGCAGCGGCAAACTCAAGACTGATGCCAACCTTTCTCTGTGATTGTATTGCACATGTGTGTATACACACAAACACACACACACACACACACTAAAAAGTCACACTTCTGACATCCCATGTATTGCACAAGCTCCATACACTTTAGCCATACATGTAAAAAAACTCTCCAGCCTAGGTCGACTGTGGATATGAATTCAATAATTACAATAGCACAGTTGTTTTTAATAGAAATCAAATTAATTTATTCCTTTTTCCATATATTGTCATGTTAGTCTGATTATTACACGTCTCTCACCTTACCCAACATTAAAATAAATAAAACAGAATTTTCTGCGATTTTTTTTTTTTACCCCCAAATTTGAATTTAATGATTTATTTCTAACTTGTTACAATGACTCTAATTGTTTGATGTAGCTTGTAGCTTGTAACTATCTTACTACTAACGACTAACTTGTAATTTCTTATACATTTACAGTATGAGCAATGGTAGCCTTTTGGTTAGGAACTAACTCTCCTAATCGGTGGAAAGAACTAATCATTCACGAATGACGCACCAAATCTCTTCAGATTCTCCTTATTCAGTCTGAAGAATTCGTTTTATTAGACTAAAAGGTATTTTGCCTGTTTTTGGTATCAAGCTTTAATTTTGACCAGCACCGATTAAATTAAATTTTAGCCCCAATGTGTAATAAATAAAGCTTAATAAATAAAACTATAAAATTATAGCAGCACAAACGTTTATTTTTACGGCACAAATCAGCACAAACTTAGCACTACCGAATGAGACTATTTTGACGAGATTTGGATGATGTGGGAGGGCTGGGTTATATAACTGGGTAGAAAATATAAAGCTTAATATTTAAAAACAATTATACCATCAAAAATGTTTATTTTTACGGCACAAACCATCACAAACGTAGCACTAATGAATGAGACTATTTTGATTTGATTTGGACAATGTGGGGGTGCTGGTGACGTCACATGTATAATAAATAAAGCTTAATAAATAAAACTATAAAATTATAGCAGCACAAACGTTTATTTTTGCGGCACAAACGTAGCACTAACAAATGAGACTATTTTGACGAGATTTGAACGATGTGGGGGGCTGATGACGTGTGTGTAATAAATAAAGCTTAATAAATAAATAAATAACAAACCACAGTGGCACAAATATTTATTTTTGCAGCACAAACGTAGCACTAACGAATGAGACGAATGAAACGAATGATTCTGACTAGATATGGATGATGTGGGGGGGCTGAGTGAACTTTTGACCTTTATAAAAACAGTTAATATCTCCAAAACTACAAGAGAGAGCGGCAATTTTTGTGGCACAAAGAGAACAAACACAGCACTAACGAACCAGCCCGGTTTCCTTTCTGGACGCCGTTGTAGGGGGGCTGAGTGAACTTTTGACCGTTATAAAAACACGTTAATATCTCAGAAAATATACGAGATAGAACAGTGATTTCTACGACACAAACGTAGCACTAACAAACGAGACTGTTTTAACGAGATTTGGACGATGTGGGGGGGCTGGGTTATGTAATCGGTCAGGAAATGTAAAACTTAATAACTTAAAATGCTTAACAGCACAAATGTTTATTTTTACTGTACAAACCAGCACAAACGTAGCACTAACGAACGGCAGTGCTCTCGTTACTTTTTGCATGACTGGGGGGCAGCTTCACGGAGAGAGGCCTTTCAGCATTGCTGAGAATATCCAGGTAGATAGTGGTGAAAGTAATATTTTAGTCTTTGGCATCAATTAATACTAATTTTCAAAGTGCAACTGGTTGTTTGTTACTTCAGCCAAAGAATAAATTATGGTACAATCATGATATAATACATTTATCCAGTTGAAAGGTGTTATTTAAATAAATAAATTAATTGGAGCTGAAACAAATGCAGCTTCTTCGTACGTATTTTGACAGAAGATATCGGTGGTGATACTTGTCTGTGATTGGCTGTTATTGTGGGAGTGTTTTAGCACTGAATGCAGCGATAAGTTTAAACAGAGATGATAAATATCCGTCAGTAACCCTCAGTTATCGCTACAGAAACTAGTAATTATGTGCGTAACACTCATATAACTGTCTTCAGAAATCAGATCAGAAATCAATTGTTTTAAGCTGTTTCAGAGGCGTGTGCCTATAAAACGCGTTTTACTATTGGAGACCAGTGACTATTGTTTGCGATATTTCTTCAAACCCAGCGTTAATTGGAAACGGGCCTCAATAAGAGACGGGCTATTATTAGAAGATGTACTGTGTGCTAGATGTGTTGCTATAGCTATAGGCGTCTAGCTGCTATATCTAAAAACTGAGACTGTTTCATTACCTTCTGCTCATTGTTGTTGTCCCGTTGTCCGAGCAGAGGAGGATGGGTTCCACTTCTGAGCCTTGGTTCCTCACAAGGTTTCTTCCTACAGCTTAGAGTGATTTCTCTTGCCTCTGTTGCCCTGGGCTCAGGGCCTTGGACCTGGATTCTGTAAAGCTGCTTTGTGAGAACATCTGTTGTAAAAAGGGTTACACAAAAGAGGCTTGAGGTTTCATGTGACCTTCTAGCCTTGAATGGATTGTGGACACTAAGTATTTTAATGTTTTTTGTGTTCTGGTGTTGACCAGAGGAGTATGGGTTCCTCTTCGGAGCCATGGTTCCTCCCGAGGTTTCTTCCTACAACTTTATACAAATAAAATCTTGATTGCGCTGTATTCTAAGAGTAATGTGTTGAACTTCTTCATAGTTCTCACATCAGTGCTGTCATGTCTAAACTAATGCTTGATTGTTCCTGAACTTGGAAGTCGCTTTGGAAAAAAGTGTAAGTCAAATAATAATAATAAGTTATATTTATATAGTGTCTTTCATAAACCCAAGGTCGCTTTACAATGAAAACACACAGATAAGGGGGGAACAAAAAAAAAACCCAATTGTAATAATAAAAATAATAATGACAAAATAAACAGAAGAAAATGAATAAATGTACATGTAAAATGTATCTCAGCCCAGTAGTTTTGAAAATAGCTGATTGTTAATGGTGGTAATAAGTTACAGTACAGACTGCGAGCTTTTCATGGTTTTACCTAAGTGTTTTGTAAAGTGTAATATGGCTGTTTTTATTCGTGTAAAAAACAAAGGCAAACTGCATGCTGAACTTTTTATTATTATATGAACTGAACTTGCAGAGTTTTGTGCAGAGACTCAAAACAATAAACTGCTGTGATTAGTAATGTGACGTCCTACAAAAGTATGGATTTCACAGTGCAGCTCTTCTGTGTGATAGATTCAGGGAGATTTACATTGGCCTTTGTAAATGACTTTCACATGTAGGTTTCGGCGTCTGCAAAAAAGAAAAAGAAATTATATTATATTCTACATATTAGATTTAGTTAATACATGATCAAAGGTTTATTTTTTAAAAATTGACTTACTTATTTTCCAAACAAAGAATACACTCAGTTGAGTACGTGTTCCCATCGTCACCACACACTGGGTCAAACTCACGGGTGCATATTAAATTTGCATACTTCTCACAGTCAGCCTAATATAGATAATTACAGGAAAGCTTTTTACAAATGATTGCATAGCTAGCAATATGATTTTAATTTAGTAAGAGAGAAAAGGTTTATTTGTACAGTTTTACAGTATCAATATCAAACTGTGTATGATTTTGTAATTTGAACTTGACACGTTACCTCTCTGGGTTGTGAACTTTGACCCACTTCTGTAAAAGCTGCACAGGGAAAATGTAATTTGTTGAACATTTTATGTTGAATAATTTTTAAAAATTCTATTACTATATTACTATAATGTGATATATACGCAACTATTAAGGCATGATTATAAATTTATATATTACAGATATAATTTCTAATGTTATATCTGTTGTTATATTGACACAGTCTCCTGAATACTGTATAGAGATTTTGTAATTTTGTAAAGTGATATGTAACAAAAATCTGTGGCTCCTATGTTTCTCTGTGCCAACAATACAAACCATAAGGAAATATGGAATAATGCAAAAAAGTTTATATAATCATTATAATTAATTTCACTATACTCATACTGGATGTCTCACAAAATATGGTAGTACTTACCAGAGAGGCAAAAGAGAAGAGAAAGACAGATCAGAATAGCCGCTTTCATGGTCACAGGATGAGAGAAAACGCAGGTGTGTGGCTTTTAGCTTGTGGACAAGACTTATATCAGCACTACTCTACAATGATAACAATATTTACCATTATTGTTTTTGAGAACCTGAGACCAGGCTCACAAACTGTCTTTTTTCTTGCCTAAGAATATATATATATTTTTTTTTACTTTTCTTTTAAAAACAATTGGAAGACTTGTTCATCAAGAACAGTCTAAGGCTGTTAGATTTGACAAAGTAAAATTTGAAACCTTTAAAAACATTTTTCTGTCTTTGTTTTAAGGTTTCAGAGAAATAGACAAAAAGAAATGAACAAAGAAAGGTGTTTTATTTATTTTCCTAAAAAACGTCTGTAATACCACATCCCCCTCAACCCAAACCCATCAATCTGTGAGCCAATGTCAGAACTACACATGAACCCAACATACTATAAACATGAACCTGAATGCAAAATATATTTTTTACTTTGCATCTTATTCTCCTGTGCACACTGTTTAAAGAGGTCCTGTGATGATCCCAGAGGCCAAAGCTAGTACTCTTGTGATGCAGACCAGCTCTGTCTAGAGTAGACCTCTCTCTGTCTCACTCCTCTATTTCTGCTGTTTGTGTTGCTCCCCTGAAGATATACTTATGGATGTTATTGTCAATAATAATCAAACTTGACCCATACATTTTGTTTCTTAAAACACTAAAGGCATGACAGCACGACAGCATAAGGCAGATGATAGTTTTCTATCTCCCACAATTAAACTCAGACATGATTATTCTACAAGAAATTCACTTTAAAATTATGATTTTTCAAAAGGGGATGCATCTGGCAACAATTTATAATTGAATGTGAAAGCCAGAGGTGTGACCATTTTTATACATACAGTACATACATAAATATATATATATATATATATATATATATATATATAATATTCTATCCCTGCAGGAGCCAACTCTCATCTTACAGTCACCCTGCTCCTTCCCCTCATCCATCACCTCCAGCATGCAACCATCCTGCTCCAGCCTGTCCCTCACAACAAGACAGGTGAGAAAAGAACTTAAGAGGAGGGAAGGATAGATGGAGGGAAGGATAGATATCTAGATATTTCCCTTCAGAAAATTCAAGTTCCAGGTTGAAACACTGTAGGAGAGATAGAAGACACACATGTTGTATAAAAGACACATCTTAAATAAGGTAGCAGCCATAGACACACAATTTGCATATGGAACATTTTTAATTAGCAGCAGCTGTGAGATAATAATAAATAACCAGTGAATTTAGATCATTGAGATAATGATAATGATCAAGGCATGAATGGTAACTGATCCAGAATGCATTAGCTGAAGGTCCTCAGGTCCAGTACAGACCAACTTTGCCTATGATTCACCCAGGGCGTTGTGTTGACTGGTCCCATTGGAACCACCTCCAGATAATTTGTGGGAGAAAACCAAGGAGTTGGTGGTGGATGTCTGGATTAGCTATTTTCTGTGGTATAGTCTGCAACGCCTCAGCCACAGACAGGAAGAGAAAAAGATTAGGAAAGCCAACTCTGTTCTTGACCTTGTAGAGGAAGAGGGTGACTAGAGAATGATGGTTGTTTAAGAACATCTCCCGCCCCATGCAGAGCACCCTGACAGCACTGAGCAGCTCCTTCAGTAGATGTCTGCTGCACCTTGTACTTTGCCTCAATATCACATTAAGCGCATATTTACATCATCTACTGCTCAGAATCTTATTTCTTTCTGAGTTTTCAACCTTCATTGGATCAAGTATCTGAATGCTTAGAAATGATTTTCTCCTGTAACCTAGATAATGTAGCTTCCCTGAACAGAAAAATAATAAAGAGAAAAACTGGTATAACAACCCCACACGTACAGTCTGCACAAAAACTAGCGTAAATGGCGTCAAATTAATTTGGTAGTATTTAAACTAGCATGGAGGGAAAGTCTCCTGAGCTACAAGCTCTAAATGCTGCTAGGACAACCTATTTCTATATGTTCATATTGAAGTATTTATATTTCATATTGAACAAGAATAACCATAGGTTTTTTATTTAGTACGATAGGAAAATTAACCAGAGATAATGTTGCTACAAGAACAAGCATACTACCAACATTAAGCAGCGATGACTTCATGAACTTTTTAAATGATAAAATAAAAAACTATTAGACAAACAATTTTGTCTGCAAATTTAAAATTAACATTTCAGACAGTTCTGTTATCTTAGATCAACAATTAAATTGTTTATACCCCTTGAAGAATCAGATTTTATATCACTAATTCCTTCATCAAATTTACATGCATCCTAGATTCACTACCCCAACACCTTTTAAATCAAATAATTATTTCAATCTAGCAGATGTCAAACCTAAATGGTCTTGCACCACAGTATTTGAGTGAACTCTTATTCTGTATATTCCACCACGCCTATTAATACAAGGTGCAGGCTTTTTGCTGGTACCCCATGTTGCAAAAGTCACAGCAGATGGCAGAGCTTTCTCTTCTGAAGCCCCGCAGTTATGGAATAGTCTTATTTTGTGCTGGACTCAATCTCAATTTTTAAGTTCATGCTGAAGACATATTTGTTAAGTCAAGCTTTCTGTTAGTTCTAGATAAGGGGTTTTCTGGTGTACTGGGATGCTTGGATACTGAAGCCCCCAACCCCACCCGTCCATGGTCTATCACGTTGAGGGCATTCCCCATAGTGACATAGTGAATGTTTGAAAGAGAACCTAGGGTTATTTTATTATATTCTGTAAGGGTTAAAAGAGATACCCAAGTTCAACTAATTACTGCATGTGCTAATATGAGGGCACCATTTGTTCTAAACCAGGGGTGTCACACTCAGGTCCAGGAGGGCCAGAATCCAGCACAGTTTGCTAGTTTCCCTCCCCAAACACACTAACACTGCTGGATACCAGCCTGGGACCGGAGTTCAACACCCCTGATCTAAATTATTAACTAATGTCAGTGGCAAATTTCATCCTTATCTTCCAACTTAGTAGATATTGAATAGCAATTTATGAGCATGGAGTAGTGAGTTTTAGATCATTACACTCTGCTGTTAGCCTAAGAACATTTTATTTTTAATGCTAGTTATTTTATCTGAGGGTGTACATTAGTGGTGCTAGAGTGCCCCCTTGTTGCCAAAGTATGTATCAACATTTATGATTCATCACAGACTGATCTGGTGCATGCTTGTTTCTGTTATAGTTATTAATGTTTATGTAGAGACATAAACTGAAGGTTTTGTAATGGCCACCACAGTCCCCTGATTTAAACATCATTGAAAATGTGTGGGTAGATCTTTAAAGAGCTGTGCATGCAAGACGACCAAAGAATATTACAGAACTAGAACCTTTTGTAAGGAAGAATGAGAGAAAATCTCAAGTACAAGAATTGAAAGACTTTTAGTACTGCTGTCATTAACTAACTTGGGTATGAAAAGTATTTGAAGCTGTTCTATATGGAGGAATGTGGTAAAATTCTTTCAAGCTGATTTCCACAAAACATTACCAAATAATTTTTTAATTATTATTCCTTTAACTAGATTTTACCTTTATGACAAGTCTGAAAATCAAATGATGTGTTCGGTCACATTCATATAAAAATATAGAAAATGTAAATTGTTCACAACCTTTTAACCGCTGATATATAGTCTAGAAATAAGCTTAAATTATGTAATGAATGTTAATGCTTTTAAATGAAATGAAATTAATGTATTGTCTTTTATATGTGTTGTCTTATTTGTATGATTATTACAAATTTCTCAGTCCTCCTCATCTGGCACCTAAATGAATATAAAGACTGATCATGGTTATTTATTAAACTTTCCTTCTGTTCTAGTAACACTTTCAGTTATTTAACAGTTTGGCCAGTAGATGAAACTGTAATGCATGATTAATATAATCTTTCAGTTCCAACTTCACTTTCTCTAACACTAGCTCTCCATGTTTTACAGTCCTGTGTAGCTGTTACAGTAGAGGTTAGGTATGTACACTACTCAATTACTTAAAAAATAAATAAATAAATAATATATATATATATATATATAAACAGCTTTTGTTGAAGCGTACAGTACATGTCTAAAACAGCTATGATGCCCCTATGACTATAAATAATAGTCTTGAAATAAATAATGACTTGAAAAATGATCAAATATTAAATATAAATTAAAATATTGAACCATTGACTTTTTCAATCCATATTGTTCAAATTGGTATTGAATGATGACACAATTAATGACAAGTGATTGCAAACCTTTAATAAGTATTGCATTAATTAAAACAGCATATAACAGTATATAATTCAATTAGATTAAAGTTCAGCTCGATGCTGTACTGCATAGTTGCAGTTTCATTTTGAGAAGCGGTTACTGACAAGCCCTGTGATAGAGTGACAGCCGAAACTATACAAACGTTTATTTCCTTGAAGAATATGAGCATCAACATTGTTAGTATTTTAACAGATGTACAGTAGTAAACCCTCTTGTCTAATATTGTTTTCCCTTGTGCCACTGAAGCAGCTCTGACTCCTAAAGATCTCTGAAATGGGAAAAAAATTATATTTATCAAACTAGGCCATCTTCCACCACTGCTGTACATGGTCCAGTTCAGAGACTCCTGTGCCTGTTGCCATCCGTGGACCAAGGAGGGGTCAACATGGGCACTCTGACCAGTCTCTGAAGCCCCCCACCCCATAATCATCAAACTGTAATTCTAACACTGTCATAACCAGCATTAACTTTCTTGAGCAAACTGTTCTGCATTCGTCCTTGTGTAGGATTGGAGCAGACAGGCTAGTCTTTGAGTACAAGCACCATAGATCAGGGTATTAAACAAGAAAAAGATCATATAATATACCACCTATACAAAATGATTATGAGTAAGAAATAAAATAATCAGTATGGTCCCTGTGCAATTAGTTCTTGACCAATGAGATGAATGTACCACCAATTTTCAAAGAAAGGTAACCATTCGAAGGTAAATGTCTCTGTTCTTGAAAAGCAATTTAATTTAAGGGAATTTTTCATTCATCAGTGAATAAAGGTCATCAGTTTTATCAGTAGTAAATATGCAGAACATGACTCAATTGCAGCTGAATTCAGACTGATGACATGAAAAGCCATGAATCTTTGGCCTTCAGGCCCAGCTGAATGTTTCTTTTTGGCAGTTCACAGTTTATGAAGTTCTTATGACTCGAAACCAATAAACTTCTGCCTCTGGGTCCGAGTCTGTTATGTTCTTTTAACGAAAAAGTGTCAGCAGCTCAGAATGGACCAGTGGTAGTTCCTTCACTTGAAGTAGATGCACTGATGGGCCACATTTCATGCATATAATGCATGTGTATGCACACATTCTTCCAAGGCTCCTAATTTCTTGTAGACGTCAGCTCATTCATTTTTAGTTTTTTTGAAGTGGTGTTAATTCTTCTTCTTGTTTACTTAGATTTGTAATAACTTTTTTTTTCTTTGAGTCATTCTCTCCTGTAAAAGAAGAGACAGTCTGAGATTTATTGAACATTTCAAAGTAGTGCCTCCTCAGTGACAGCAACCTGCAATTGCATTCTCCAAAATGCACATATACACTATTCAATATGTTTTCAGTCTTATACTGTGGTTACAGAACAGTATGTTGACACAGCATGAAGTATCACAGACATGTCAGTAGAGGTGAACTCACTTTTTTTTTTGTAAATGACCACAACAACAATGGCGACAACGGCGACAACAGCAAAAATAACCCCTAAAACAACCCCGATGATGAGACCTATGGACGCACCTGCAAAGAGAAAATCCATCAATTCTAAGTCATAGACTTAATAAATAAGATGACATCAGATGGCATCAGACAAAAATTTCAAGTCCTACATGAGTTAATAACTAATAGTGAAGGATCTGTTGCTGAAAGGGTTCATTGTTACCAGATTTGATTTGAACTGAAGTGTGTATAATCTGTCTGGACTGGGTGCTGATCCTCTCACAGGTGTATGTTCCTGCAAGTTTTGTGTCGTTCAGATTTTGTAGACTGATGTCTCCTTCCAGAGTCATAAGAATACCGTTCCACTCTGTGCTAACTGGCTGTGGTGTTTGGCTGTTGTAGCTCAGAATAGAAGAGTCGTTAAAGGTTAAGGTGAGTGTGAAGTTTTCAGTGTCTTGCTGAGATCCTGGACATCGGATTATTACATTCTGTCCGATATCAATTTCAGTTTTCTCTGAAATAAAGAAACAAAACTTGTGAAACACATGAAGCCTCATCCTGTACATTAACCAGGTCACAGCAAAACTGGACAATATTAAGACCCCAAGGGTTTATTAGCGTTGGGTCAAGCCTAGTAATCAGAGTTAGCTTGCTAAGTGTTGGGGATCATTTTGAGTTTGATCCTAGTGATGCCCCAGTCTTTCATGGTGTGTAGTCTAAAAATGGTGCTTTGCATTAATATGTGCTTTCCTGCTATTCTATCTGGTTGAAATGGACATGACCAAATTAATAAGGGGGATCCTAGTTAGCCGGTGGTAATGTGAAAGCATGTGAAAGGCATATAACAAAAATAACCCAAAAATCTGCTAATGAAAAGTGAGAAATTAACAAACCCCACCAAACCGTTGTATACCCACACATAGTTCACCACTGACCAAACAGCAGTTTTTTTTAACTGAAACTAAAGGAATCGGTTCTCAGAGTTTTTTAGCTCAAAGACATTTAGTTTCCACATAAATTGTGCTTTAAATAAATGAAATATTTTCACCATTGTGACTGTTTAGAGATGGTTATTTAATGCTTACCTGTCCTCAGGCTGGCTGAGTATGTTTGGGAGCCATCTTCAAAGCTAATGGAGCAGTTGTATGTGTGGTCATTCTCGACAGACTGAGGTCCCAGGGAACTGGTCAGTGAGAACAGGCCCTGGTTATCTTCTGCGGCCTCATAAGTAGACATGTTATGCAAAGTCCTATTGATAAACCAAGAGATTGCTGGTTTTGGGTACACTTTACTTGTACTGCATATAATTCCATTTTCTGTCTTCTGTATATCCACTGATTTAATGGGAGCTAAAATAAAGGTGAAAAAGAAGAAAGGTGTTTGACAGCAATTAGCAAAAAAAGGTGCCATTTTGACAGACTTGTCAAATGTGTATGTGCAATATGTGTGTATCTATGTGTGTAAATGCAATGCATACACGTTTGACAGAGCTTTAACTTTAATTATGAATATTAAACTAATCACTCTCAGATAGTAATGTTGTAGCACTTACACTGTATTCTATGACTAAGAGGAGACTGTTGAACTTCTTTGTAGCTCTCACATCATTTATGTCCAGCTCATTGACTACAAAATGCTAAGCAAATGTTTCATTTTGGCTGTGGGGAATTTTAAAAACTGCTTTAAATGTTAAATTAAAATGTTTCAAAACAAAAAATCAAATCGTGTCTCATGTTGGGTGCCCTTGCTTAAAAGGCTTCTTTACACAGTCCCCCTTTTAAAAATGAAATTCTAATAGCCATTATTAATGCATTTAGCAGATTCTCCACAAGGGGAAGCTTTTAGCGCATGTGTTTCTTGTATGTGCTTCAGTGAAAGAGAGGAAACCCACATCAGCAGGATCTCATTACTGTGCATATGTTTGTTGTCTCAAATTTCATGTATATAAAATAAAATAAAATTTGTACTGCTGCAAATTGCATGCATATGATTCCTTAATTTTGAATGTAATCTATATTAATATACAGATTTGTCAATTCTAATATAATTGATAGTGACAAAGCAAAAATATGTCTGAGGGGGTCCTGAGGATCAGGCCGAGAACCAAGGTTATTGTCATTAACAAAAACTAACAAAATAACGAAAACTAAAAGTAAAAAACGTTTTCATGAACTGAAATAAAAATAAAAACGAACTCTGAAAAAAAAACAACCAACTAACTGAAATTGTAAATGAGCGTTCCCAAAACAAACTAAAATTTAATGAATTTTTAGAGAAGATGTGCTTTGTTTTTGTATGTGTCTCATGCATTAGTATGAAGTCTAGTTTTTGGTTGTTTATTGTGCCAGCAGACAGCAGTATGTCAGTCAAGTCATCTGTATTGCTGCGGTCCGTCCACACCTAGCGGGAAAGTGCCAAAGTCCAATTTTTGGGATTATTTTGAATATTATGGAGAGAGTTTAGTGTCAATATTCACAAATATAATTACATGATTCACAAATATAATTACACGATTCACAAATATAATTACAAGATTCACAAATATAATTCATGACATACAAATAAAATTACACGATTCACAAATATAATTCAGGACTTACAAATCACAAACCGTTAAACCTGCATTTACAAACCGCTGTATATATTCGTGAATATCGTGACATGTATTTG
>JBBIGC010014240.1:0-13050 GCA_037576955.1 Lepidarchus adonis | reverse complement strand
ACACACACACACACACACACACACACACACACACACACACACACACACACACACACACACACACACACAGTCACCTGAGACTGGTGTGTCACCTGCATCCTGCGAGGAAACCAGAGTACCCTGACCTACTGATGCAGCACTTTCCACTCCAACCACCCCAACCATTTAATCTACACACTAACAAACCCTAAGTAAAAGTCTAAAATTACATTATGGTAAACACACCCCTGGCATCTAACTACATTAGAAAAGTTGTAAAAATAATATAATAACAATATTTAATATGTTAAATTACATATTATATTACCTATAACAAGATAGAAAGCTAGAGAGAGAGAACTAGATCTAAAGAGAGCTAGAGCGAGAGATGGATAGATATTTCCAACAATGCAGGCTGCTAATATTAGCACAATGCTAATACAGTAGGTCTATAATTACAGTATAGCTCTTAATGAACAGATCTTAAATTGCATGTTAGCTACGTTAGCCTCCTAAATAAGGAGGAAACTGAGTAAATTTATGCAGTTTGATTTGTCTAAAATAAAGCTGATTTATTTATTTACCCATTAATATTTCTAATATACATGTACTTAAACAAGCAGACATTTCACCTTTTTTAATGCGGTGCCAAAGAAAAAATTATACACAAACCTCACATTTTAAAAATCATTTTCATAACTTGCACATAAAACAAAATGATTAGTCACACTGAAAAAGTATGCACACCCTTACATTTATCACACATGAAATAACGCTCAAAAAATTAGAGCTTGGTGTTCTGTTTGCTACTGAAGCGTGAGGTGTTATCATTCCAAGATCTAAATAACACTCTCAGAAAAATTGGTTTTGAATAACCAAGAGTCTGACGAGGCATTTAAAAAGATCTCCAAAATATTTAAATTAATTAATCCCACTGCAAAGAAAATCTGCAAGAGGCATTGATTACAAATTTCTGCCAATCTGCCACCTGCACCAGCTAATTCATCCCAAGTGCAGACTTCTGCTCTTACGTTCTGGGGATCTTTGCTTCTAAACAGGATGCAGGAATTCATGGATAAAATAACTAGAGCCCATTTGCCCAAAAGTTGAAGGAGAAACAGACGCACACCTTTCACTAGTACACTAGCAAATCCACCCAGAAATGGCACAAGAAAGGTTTTCTAAACTCCATTGAAATGTATTAGAGCATTTCAAAAACAAATCAAAGGAACTTTGTGTGGTCAGACATTTCAGAATGTCCATGTCACAGACTGGTCAACATTTATGCAAAAAAACTACGGTAATTTCCGGACTATAAGCCGCTACTTTTTGCACAAGCTTTGAACCCTGCGCTTTATAATCCAGTGCGTCTTTTCTATGGAGTTTTCATGATTTTTGTGATATCGTAAGAGGATTTGTTTTGGTTTGTTTTCCGCTGTTGTACCTCGTTGCGCATATTCTCTTACATATGACAATTAAACATTAAAACACCTGCTGCTTTTAGTCCGGTGCAGCTAATGTATGAACAAAACAGAATTTTACCCTAATTTTAGCTTGTGCGGCTAATATTCAGGTGCGCCTTATAGTCCGGAAAATACGGTAAAAGCTATTATTTCTACCAAAAAGGACCAGCCTTTGAGGCCAAGGCTGTGCAACCTCTTTCAAAGAAGAATATTACATACACACATCCTTCTTGCTACCTTCTAATTTCAAGCATTGCTTAAAGGAGACTCTCTTACCTTGGTCTCCTGGCTCTCAGATATAGCTCTCTGTTTGAGAGAAGAGGCCACCATGCTAGCAGACATGAAGGAGTGAATTTCAGGAGCTGAATGATCCTCACTCTCCTCTTCCTCCTTTCTGTCAGTGCCGTTGTGTGTGCCAGAGCAAGTCTGGCCATTGGTGGCTGAGTTCAAGACTTTCTCCTGGTAGGCGAAGGATGATGGGATTTGAGGTCGCTCTCTTTGACCTTTGATGAGGGTATTATCGGAATCATCCATCTGCAAGAAGGTTAGTTGACAAGGTTTTAAATAAAAACAATTATTTATTCATGCATGAGATTATTCGCTTCATTTTATATTACCCTGCAGGAATCTTCATATCATGTCAGTATATTTCAGGCTAGCGTTCAAAACTGTAGCAAGTTGGCTGCCATTAATAAGGGTTAAATTACATGGACAACATAATTAAACAGTTCTCACCCAAGATTAAAAAAACATGCTGTTTTAAAATATGATTAAAACAGACAATCTGAGACATTCATTTTATTTTTATTTGAGACTCATAAAAAGATTCGGTTCTTTAAAAGAAAAACACAAACATGTACAGAGTGATAGAGAAAAGAGGTACTAGGAAGAAAGCTTGGGTTTCATTATGTGCCGGGAGAATGAAGTGGCTCAGCGGCCCTTCTCTATTATTCATGTGTGATTCGCAAGATGATCAGGCACAGAAGAGTAACATTAAACTTCACAGGGAGAACACTGTGCAGACACATAATGAAAAAAGACAAACATCCAAAGAGTCAGACATTATGAGAGAGGCTCAGAAATGTGAAAAATGTCCAGGGTTTAATGATGTGTGCACGCGCATGTGTGTGTGTGTGTACACATTATTTTATGTATACAAGTTTATAATACCAATGATAAACAGGGGGGTTGTCGGCTTGTCGTACTCGACATATGGAATTTTATTGTTCACTGCCCAGGTCATTCACTAGGTTCCCCCATGCGGATCATTTTGACCCCACGGGTGAGATCTTGCATGGAGCCCCAGATTGAGGGAGATTATCAGTGGTCTTATATGTCTACCATTTTCAAAATATTGCTCCCACAGTTGAGTTCTTCACACCATGCTGCTTACCTATTGCAAATTCAGTCTTCCCAGCCTGGTGCAGGTCTACAATTTTGTTTTTGGTTTCCTTTGAGAGTGCTTTGGTCTTGGCCATAGTGGAGTTTGGAGTGTGATTGAGGTTGTAGACAGGTGTCTTTTATACTGATAACATGTTCAAACAGGTGCCATTAATACAGGTGATGAGTGGAGGATAGAAGAGCTTCTTAAAAGGTCTGTGAGGGCCAGAAATATTGCTTGTTTGTAGGTGACCAAATACTTATTTTCCACCATCATTTGCAAATAAATTATTTAAAAATCAGACAATGTGATTTTCTGGATTTTTTTCCCTCATTTTGTCTCTCTTAGTTGAGGTAAACCTATGAGGAAATTTACATGCCTGTCTCATCTTTTTAAGTAGGAGATCTTGCACAATTGTGACAATACTTTTCTGCCCTATTGTACATCAAAATTCGACTTGCGTCACATTTGGGGGAGTGGAACCTTGACACAAGTTGAGGACCCCCTGTATTATTATATATAAAACATCTGTATGAATAAAAACACCAGCATGTTTGTGAAAGGTATTGCAAAAGTTGCATTGAACTTAATTTTAATTCCAGTCTACGCTAATATTCAGTGAAGTGCACACTCAATTTTTGGCTATAATAAAAAAATCTATTTTTAAAATGTGTTTGCCATGTTGTTGTTCATCTACAGACCACTATGTTTTGATCATTTAGTCTATTTTTGAAAAAAAAATCAAAATAAATAGTGGAAACAGTTGAGATTTAGGTAAAAAAAAATGCTCAGCCCTACTTATCGTCAAACAAGCCACATACAGTACATGTGGACACTAAACTCATGAAAAGTGCCAAAAGACAATTACTCACTGAATAAAACCTGGGCAAAGATGACCCTCTGGAAGCCTTGCTAGCGAATGGCCTTGGTGTGACTCCTGTGGAGAGTCTAGAGCCTCCCTCTGACCTCCGGAAGCCCCTGGGCATGGTTGCGGACATCCTTGCTCCCCCTGAAAAAACACCTTCCAGAGACTTGGCACGCTGGACAGGCTCTGCACCCTGCTGGCTGAGCTCTACAGCAGATAACTCCAAAGCAGGAGATAAGGATTCTACAGAGTCCGCGTATTCGGGTGGGCTGAATGTCATAGTTGTAGTGACTTTGGTTTGGTCAGTTGTTAGTGTGTCACCTCCAGCTACACCATGACGACAAGCCCTGTTTGTAAGACGTGCCACAGGGGTGGTTAACGGGACCTCTGTCATGGTGCTAACACCAGACCCAGCTGAGCTCATGGGACCAGGCATGTTGCAGCTTGTCGGTAGTGGAGAGATTTCAGAAGATGGAAAGGCTTCACCTATGGCCAAGGAGCCCAGTTCGGGATCTTCTGTCACAGCTGAAGGCAGAGAAGATGGAAGGTGTCTACTAGATAGCTCCTGGGCGGAGGAGGGCTTTTGAGGTCTGGCTTGAAGCTGCTCTTGTGCAGAAAACAACAAGGCATCCTTGTGATCACTGTGACAGAGGGAAAAAAAAGTGAAATAAATAAATAAGAAAAATGTAAAAATGACATGTAGCAGTGTGTGTACATATGTCTACGTTACCTCTCCTCCTGTACCCCTCTGAGGACAGCAGTCCTCAAGCTGTCAGCCCCTCCTCCACCAGAGTCAAGCTCAAATTGCTCTCTTGCCTCTTTCTTTCTGCGCAGATCAGAGGTTGCACTCAGCCTACGACTTTTCCACTTGTTCAGATCCTAGGTCAGCCAACAGTAAACACGTGAGAAAATGAAGATGCAAGATAAGGGGCTGAAAACAATTACTACTAACTACTAATAAAAAAACAATTATTCGGTCATATTTTTAATCATCATATAATTTAGACCTCCAGCAATTGAATGCCATGCAATCGTTATCCCTAAAGATTAGAAAAAATAGTTAAATGTCATAAAATAATGGATGGATGGACAGCAATGCATAAGCAACAGTGTCTCTAACATAGAAAATGCTTCTATGTTAATCTTATTTAACAGGCTTTCTTCATGGTCTCTGCCCATTATACTAAAATGAAATTTAATCTAAACCTTGTGGTGTGAGTGAGTGAGACTGAATGAATGCAAAAAGCAGTCGAGCTTCTTCCTGCTCCTAAATAACTGGAAGTGAAAACTGTTAGTAGTGCAGCACTCACTTCTTGCCATCTGGCCTCATTGTCCTTCACTGTGGTCTGAATTTGATGTGTGCGACCTGACCGCACGCCATCTATGACTGAGGGCCGTAGGATCACCTCTCCAGCTTTACACTGATGATCCTCCCATGATCTCACGTTGCTTTCAGACTCCTGTGGTATAGGCTCTAAGGCAATGTCGCTCATTGACTTGCTCCTGTTGAGAAAATAAACTGCTTCTTTAATTAAATGTCAACACTTGAATGAATCAACACTTCAGTGTAATAATTCACTGAATTAGAACATCGAAACAACCTGAAGCTTTTGATTTGTAAATTCTTTATTATAGCAAATTTGAGGCCCATATTCAATGCAATGCACATATTCAGTAGCAGTCAAATGAGCCGTGACCATATGTATGCGCACAATTAACAAAAGCAGCAGACACTAAAGCAAGAGATGGAAGCGACAGATATGCAGCCAAGCCTCAGCAAAACTGTTCAGCATGTATTAAAACATTACCCACAATACACCAGCTTCATACAGAATGAAAGTTGGAATTGTTAAACTAAAAAATATGCCATGCAAGCACTGGAGAACATTCTGCCCAACATCAATTTGCAAAGAGACATCCTGCAAAACCAAACACTCACCACAAATTTTAAAACAGAGCAGACACTGCGCAATCAAACAGTTTCATAAGCAAGAAACGCAGCATACGAATCAAGCCCTTCTTGCAAAGTGCAAGCAGACAAAAAACACTCACCCACCACAGCGAGAACTTCTCCTGGACACTCTAGGAGATCAGAAGGATGACAAATCGAGACATCGAACCATGTCAGCAATTGTTCGCTTGAAACGGTTGCATTAGAAGACAGTGATGCTTGTTCGTTACAATGTAAATGTTTTACCTCTCAATGCAGAATGCCAAGCGTGTAGCCCGATTCTATTACACAAGCTACATTTCTACTTCAACTGGTCTTTAAAAAACTTTAAAACTTGATAATATAATACACACCAACACTCAAAGGAATAATAAGAACATCTATTGGAGACCAATTAAAAAAATGGAAGCCTAAATCTTCAGCAGAAATGATTTTATTAACCTAGTTCAAGGACATCTCAGACAGGCCTCCCTGCACACAGCAGCGGGAAATTCAGAGAGAACCCACTGAAACATTCACCACATAAATGATGCACAGTCTCACTGTTATTTGTAATAGGTTTTGTTTACAAAACTAGGAAAACACAATTTAATTTGAGACATTTTCTCAAGTGTGAAACCGCTATTTAAAAAAAAAAAAAAAAAAACGTGCGCAACAGTGTTCCAAGTGAAGAATGTAGTACAACTATCGCAAATAAAAAATGTCTAGATCTTTTGGAACTCCAAATCTTCTCTCATTTATTTTGCTCTGTGCAAGCAACCAACACACCTCTAACAAACAGCTGAACACTTAATGTGCGGAACAGTCAGACTGGGAGCTAAAATTCTAAGAAATAAATTAAGGAATGCAAATAAGTTAAGCAATTTCTAATAGCAGTAAGGAGCATAAGGCCCAGAAACCCCATATACAAAAGTACAGAATTACATGTCTATAGTCTAGATATATGTAGTGTCAATATGTTGCAGGCAATTAAATAAAATGTTTTTATAAAGTCCTTAAAGAACTCAAAATACAGACTGGAAGGTATTTAACTCTGACCACACTGTAGCCAAGACACTTCTGCTAACTGGCTCTTCTCCTCTAGGACCTGGGGCTCGCCAGACTCAGTAGAAGAGCAGCCAGCTTTTACGCCGGCCAGGTTTCCACTTTTTGGTATTTTCAGCTTACTCCAATCCAGGAAACAGAACATCACAGATGTAGAATGTACAAACCTTTATAACTTTGCATTTGTGATCTGAAGTTGACAACAACACATCAAAATGAAAGCGCTCTGACCCATTCTGAAGAAAATAAACCATCCATCGTACTAAAACGCAACGAAAACCTATTGCAAAGTAAAAAAAAATTCTTGGCTTTATAAACTGTTAAGATAATTATATTTCAGCAGCTGCTCTATTCACCATTAACAAACAACACTGTTAGCTTTACTGTATGGCTTAGATCCTCCAAAGCCAGAGGCTCCTAACTCAGTCCAGAAGTCCAAGTCTATTTGTTGTGCTGTTATAGCCGCTCTACAACCCTAGTCAGGGAATCAGTATGTGGTTCTTCAGCTTAGCTGTGTTAGGATGTATACACAGAAGAAAGTCTGAAGGACTAAAGGTAGAGAAAGAGAAAAGGGGCAAGCTTCTGCCTCAATCAGTTTGTAAGGGTTTGGAAGCAGGAGAGAAACTGCGAGAAGAGGTGCCGAGCCATGGCGTGACATCATAGTCAGAGTCTTCCTCAGATGAGCCAGACATCTTTTTGCTAAGGAAATGAGACAAAGAGGAGAGAGAAAGCATAGGAATAAGGAAATAAAGTTAGAAGGTGAGAGTAAGTTGGGAAACCCAACTCACGCAGGATATATTCAGAGAACTGAAAGATTTGTCTTAACACAATAAGTCCTGATTACTCATGTCTGGTTCAAGTTTCCCATGTGTGTTTCTCACAGCCTAATAGATCTTGGTCTACACTTCTGCTTTAGTTTTTTTATCTCCATCTTATTATTCCCACCTACTGGTATTACATCTCTGAAAATTAAGGTGTAAAAATATGATCAAAAAAGAAACAATGCCATGGAGAACTACAATACATTTGTCAATGGATGGTCCTCATAGGTACAAATATAATTTTTTTAAAGCAGACATTTCTAAATTTTAGTGGAATTTTAGGTGTGTTTTAAAAACGACTTGAAAGCTATAACTGTTGCTATACAATTTTTTCTTTGCGCCACAGTACAACAAATTTGTAAGATCGCCTTCACTTTACGAAGGTCCGTTTCAAACTGTTTAGTTTATGACCAGCAATTATATTCTGTATCCATTTGGCAAACGGAAAATATTTTTGCAAAAATAAGGGCATCCATTATTTTCGTTCATGTTGCTTTGTCAGGTGGCACCCCAATACAGCCAACTAGACCAACCTGAAGCCCTGAATCTTCCTGTACCAGGGTCTACGCTGGGAGCCCAGCCTAATCTTCTCCACGTGAGCCTCCTCCTCAGGTCTCCAAAACTTTGGCAGAAATTTGTCAGAATCCATTTTGACTGAAGTCTGATGTGTGGCCTGAAGCACCCTGCGCGTGTAGAGATCGTCCTGAACAGGGTCGGCGTTGCCTCGGCCTTCGTCCGATTCGCTTGAGTCCTCATTCAACATTCGCAGCAGAAACTCGTCTTCCAGTGCATCCTTTTCAAAGTTGTCTTGTCCATTTACGCAATGAAGTGGGACTGGTTTTTCGCTGTCCTGATGAGGGCTGTTCACAGAAGATGCAAATATAGTGCTGGGCTAAGTACTGAAAACATCACGCCAATCCTTGCACACTGAACTTCAAAATGTTAGTAGAACAGTATTAATAGTCAGCTCAGATAAAGTGCCAAGACGCAGATTAGGGAGATGCTGCTGCATTCAGAATCAGCCATTTATACATAATCCTGATTCCATGAGAAGAAGGATAAAGGACAAATTAATGAACAGGAACTCTTCAAATTATGTTGTAAAAACATAAAATCGCACACAAAGAGGATGATAACTGAGAATCCTAGGTGAGCAGCGCAAAAAAACAGTGCAGAAGCACAAGTGTTAGGATGCCACGGCACATTAAGTCACGCCAAACTCTGACCTTTGGTCTGGCCTTTTGTATGGGACTGTAACCAGCCGTGAGGCATCAGACACGGTTACCCATGATCTCTGAGCACTTTGTGTCACTGGAGAAAACAGCCTGGGACCCAGAGGAATTGCAAAGTTCACAGGTGTAATGCAGCTCGATGATCGGAAACGGCGACTAGCGAGGTCATCCTGCACAAGGTCGGGTTCCGGCCGGTCAGAGTCAGAATCCGAGTCGCTCTGGTAAACACGTGCCCATTGGTGGAAAGCGGAAACAGGAGGGAGTTCAAGGTGGGGTTCAGTAAACCCCCTCCCTTTTTCACTACAGTCAAGGGTTGGGAAGAGAATTCACAATGCCAAGGATATTTTAGGATTACTAGTGGACTTAAATAGATATTTCAGATTTCCAAACAACAACGAGATAAATATGCATTTTAATGCAGAGGTGAAGTAGGGTTTATTCACACACACACACTTTACCAAAATAAGGTATTTAAAAAAAAAATACTAGCTTCCAACAGCATGCTACTGAGAAATAATTCCATCAGTCACTTATGTATTTTTGTATTTCTAAAAATAATCAACATAAATCAGGAAATATTTAGTTTTTAAACTGTTCTAATGAATTATAAATCGCAAAGTTCGAGGTAAGTGATTTGCATTCAATTGCTTTTAAGTGAAAAACATGCAATAATGACTATCCAAAATATCAGGGTTAATCATAGCATATGTAGAAAAACACACTTCTACTTTTAGAGCAGTACCTGGGAAGATGGCTGGAATAACCTCTGCCACTCTCTTGATAATGGTCGGCCCGTTTCCTCCTCAGAGCGACTGGGACATTTCCTCTGTCTCTATTGGATGCAGAAAAGGCTTCACTTTTGCTGCCCTCAGCCATTCTGAAGCAGTGCTCTGCCTCTGCGTCACTTCCAAACCCTGTCACAAAGTACAAAAAGGATGAGAAGATATAAAAGAGAAGATGGAATGAAAGATTAGAGAACAGAAAGTAAGACTAGACCCTGGCCTACAGAACACAGAGTCCATGACCGTTATGGAATGGTAGCATGTAGACTGGCCAGGCTACACAAACTCAAGCTTGCTCACGGAGCTGTGCGTCGTCACACAAGTATGGAATGTCCTGGTATGTCACACGTATGTGATCAGGGAGTGTGACGCTGTGAGCACAAGATGCTAAATCATCTTTATCATGTCTTTGATGGAAACAGAACTACAGAAGTATGAAGTAAACTTGATCTAATGTGGGTGAATTATTCAAGGCACAGTAATAAGGTAGATTGAAGGTAGATTATTTGTGCAACAGTTCTTAAGATGCATTTTATACAATCTCTCACCAGAGGGCAGTACCTTCACAAAAATGTGTTTTTGCTTTTAAGGCAAAGGAACACCTTTCAGCAAAACTGGTTTACAATCATATTAGTTATCTGACAGAACTGGGTAATATTTTGTAGCTAATGTGACAATATTATAATACAGAAAACTGAATCATATTTAACCACTGAACAACCACAACTAACGGGTTGTCAGTCCATTACATAATTATTTTTGCAAATTACATTTGCTATAGGTTTGATATAATTTAGATTTTTCTACCTCAATCTTTTTTAACTACCCCCTCCCCCAACGTTGAAATAAAAAGGGTTTTGTAATTTTTTTTATGTGGTACTTATATCTTGCTAATGCATTTTGTCTATACTAACATTTTCACCCACAAAAACACTACATAGTGTGTGTTTTTAAATGTAAATGTTGTAATGTTATATTTTTCCAACAAACTGCATCCCTTAAAATCCTTCTGGGACACACACTAATCAGTGGACACATCTCTTCTTGGAGATCTACTTGTCTGCTGCATCTGGCATGCTCTCTTAATGTGCCAGAGCGGGTAATGCACACTGTGGCCAAAACTAGACTCTTCAGAAATTGTAATGACTACTGCTCTCATAAGTATTAAGACCCCTTAGTGCACATACCTTCACTGGCTGCTACAAGTGTGCAGTCTGATGCCACACTCAGTGTTCGTGACTCCACAGAGTCGAGGCTCTCCACCGAATCCTCCCTCCTGTAGCTTGGCTGCAGGTTGCTGAACAGGTCCTCCCTTTCTGGATACCAGTTCTCCCCGAATCCACTGTCCCTCACACTAGGCTTGGGGCAAGACGACTCCTCCAGTGCCTGCAGAAAGAGCAAGTGTTCAAGTCCTCAAAGTCAGTACAGTTATCAAGACAAATAATGGGGGCAATGGTGGCCTAGAGGTTAGGACTTTGCCCCTGAGATCACCCCAGCCCGGGCACCACTGAGGAACCCTTGAGCAAGGCACCGTCCCCACTTCACTGCTCCCCGGGCGCTGTTGATAGCTGCCCACTGCTCCACGTGTGCATGTGTGATGGGTTAAAAGCATAGGGCAAATTTCATTGTGGTGACTGTGTGCAGTGGTGCATTCACAATGATCGTAAATCACGAATCTCTAAATCACTAATCCCAAGCTTTGACCTTATCCCACTACCTAATGATTTAGAGGAGAAAAATTATTTACTACTCGCCACTTATACAGAATCTCACAAGAATGAGTACACCCCTCAAATTTTTTATAAATATTGTATTATATATTTTCATGAGACAACACTGAAGATATGACACTTGGATTCAAAGTAAAGTAGTCCGTGTACAGAATGAATAACCCAGTATAACCTCTCATAATAACTGACAAAGCCATTAATGTCTAAACCGCTGGCAAAAGTGAGTACACCCCTAAGTGAAAATCCCTTCAAGAAGCGCGAGATGCCAGGTCTCAGCAGCAGTAAGTCGACTTGTAAACAGCATGAGACGTCGTTGTCAAACTGTAATTGATGCCCAAGAGCACATGACACGTTACTGAGACATTGACATTTTTAGTTGTGGTTTATTTACCACTGTTTGCTTTTGTTTCAATACATTGTTTGTGATGAGAAAATCACCATTGCATACTTCTACGTAAATGCCCTACTTTCGTGATGTAATATCACTGTAGTGTGAACATTTTGCATAAAATTCACTCTAAAGGCAAAAATCCTCAAATTTGTGAGTAGAATATTTACTTATTTATATATGTATAATATATACTATATAAAATATATAAACTGATTAACATTTCATTGAGTGAAATAAGTATTCAATACACTAACGTTTAACTCTCTTTTTGCTTATGGTTTTGTAGCCCATTCCAGCCTTTTGCAGGGCAACGATCATGTCCCCGACATCCTTAGACAGCTCTTTGGTCTTGCCCATGGTGGAGAGGTTGGAGTATGATTGATTATGTAGACAGGTGTCTTTTATAAGAGCGTATCTAACTGATCTGTTGGAGGCAGAACTCTTAAATGGTTGCTAGGGGATCAAATACTTACTTCCCATAAAGAAATGCAAATCAATTCATATATTTTATATACAGAGGGTCCTTTCGACATACGGTAAAATTTTACTTACAACACATGTTGAGGAACGGAACCCCATCTGTAAGTGGAGAACCCCCTATAATGTGATTTTCTGTATTTTCTTTTTGATTTTCTCTCGCTCACTGTTAAAATAAGCAATTTCCTCCAGAATAAAAGTTTTTTCTGATTCTGATAACCCTACCCCTCTAAATAATTCTGCTTTTGCATGAGCAGTTTGAGCATTACTCTTCAAAATCGTCATTCACAATAAATCACGGTCATTTCCTGCCTACCTTAGACAAAGCCACACCCAGAAGGCCCTCAAAAGCTTTAAAGTTCAGCTGTGGTCCGTTATAGGCGGGATCAGCTTGGGCCTTCCTTCCCAGCCAATACACAGTTATCAGAACCTGACAACAGGAAACAAATCCAGAAATAGAACTTTATTAACAATTCTATATTACTGACAATTTTTACAGAAGACAATGCTTCTTGAAATGTTAGTGTTAATAAATACTTTCAGAAACACTTTCAGAAAAGAAGTTGATCTTAAACCTCTAAACCTTTTGCCCTCAACACAAAACTGTGTGTAAGCAATGCAGCCAGCAAAGGATTCACAGGGAATGAAAAAACTGAAAATGTACTCACCAATCTAGTTCAGTTTTATTAGCATTTTGTTCTGTTATTCCCTCAGCCCAATAGCCTAAAGCAATCTCTAACCATCCAGCACCATGTTTTGGTTCATGTGTACTGGTTGGTTAGCGTGCAGTATGAATAGTTCCCAGTGTCCTTTTGTCTCCTGTCATCCAGAAAACTCTGACCCTCATTGAGCAAGTGTACACACACACACACACACACACACACACACACACACACACACACACACACACACACACACACACACCCGTGTGTGA
>JBBIGC010014187.1:0-13054 GCA_037576955.1 Lepidarchus adonis | reverse complement strand
ATGAACTATAAGTGGTACATTACTATCTGGGAGTAATAATACTACAACATGAACTATAAGTGGTACATTACTATCTGGGAGAGCTAGAAATTATATGGTAATGATTGTTGACTGAAATAACGAGACATAATATTTAATTTAGTGTGTTTCATTTAAAACAACACATTATTACAATATCACTGATCTTGTGAAATTCTGAAAGCTTGCATGGTCTCCACAAGTGTGAAATGTATTTCCTCTATTTAATGCAGAGCTAATTTTGAGAGAAGGTTTCATTTGTAGTTGTTGAAATCAAAACGATCTTAGTCACCGTGTCTTGCACAATGACGGTGATATTGCAGCTACTTTCTGTTTTTTGCGAGACTTTTTAAGGACTCAGGTTGTCACTCTTGTATCCTTTAGCAATAGACTAAAATAAAAAGTCTCTAAAAGCCAAACCCACAGAAAAAGACCTAAAAGAAGCTGTCACCTCACAGTAAGAAGGTTCTGGGTTCGATCCACAGGTGCCTTTCTGTGTGGAGTGTACAATCTCTCCTCGTGTTTGCGTGGGTTTCCTCTGGGTTCTCTGATTTCCTCCCACTGTTCAAAGGCTTGTGGTTTAGGCTGATTGGCTACTGTGAACTGCCCATAGGTGTGAGTGTGTGTGTGAATGATTGTCTGTCTCTGTGTTGGCCTCCTCTTCAGGGTGAACTCTGCCTTGTGCCTATAGTCAGCTGGGATGGGCTTTAGCTTCGCTGCAGTCGGGGATTGATAAGTGGTTTGGAGAATGAATGAATGAATGAATCTTATGTCTTATGCTACGAATTAATGTCTGTGCTATAGAGTCCAGCTCCTTTGATAGCAGATGCTCATTCAATCGAATTTCCCTTGTCCTTAAATTTGGGCCCTAATACGAAATGTAACCTCAACCCATTAACCTTAATATCAAACGATATAAAGACCATACGCTGTACAACACTATACAGTACATACACCCCTATATACCACCATACATACATACACACTACATTACTATATAACATTATACATATATATATATATATATATTATACAAAATATTATAAATTATACATATAACTACACTCTATACAACATTATATAGCACAATAAATATAAGTTTACACTGCACATCACAATGCAACACTATACATATAAATACACATTATGCAAAACTATACAAAAATATACATATTTCCCCAACGATAGGACCCCCCACATTATAGGCCCCCTATTCTATAAACCGCAGAAAATGCTCATGTTTTAAAACTCTAAGATAAGCCGTCCCATGTTATTAGGTGCAACTGAATTTACAGAGCTGAAGTAAAAGCATCTAACTTGACACGACCCTTTAAGCATTAACAATTAAATTGATACATTTTTGAAATTTACAATATCATAACACAGTGCAAGAACTATGCTGCAGAATTTAAGTTCCATGCAGCTCCAACATTAGTGACAGCAAAGCAGCACAGATTTATGGATCTGATTTGAAGAAAGGTAAACGTAATAATATTTGCATTTCAGTAGCATTTCAGTGTTGCTAATTTTATACAGAAGAATTTACTTGTCGACGAATGATTGACATAACTGTACTACAGCACAATTCAAGTGAGAGAACATCATTACCTATCACATGCGCAAAGATGTGTCGTAGCAGTAGCATGACGGGACATAAAAGCATAAAAGAAAAAGTTTTCTTCTTCTTCTCTCTTATTTATCTTTAAATTCACTTGTCGTATTCACCAGATTGTGAGGTTATATGTAGTAAAGCTAATCATCTGCTGCATTTAGATGAGATCAACTCTACAGCCGCTTTTATTTTACTCTACACAGTGAGTCTGCGTATTTTGGTGCATCGAGGAGGTCCACAAATGATTAGTTGAATTTAAATGTACTGTTTACTGTGAACAGTTCGAAATGCAATGTAAAACAAAAATAGATCAGTGATGGGTCAGTATAAGATATGGAACATGGAAAGCACCATTGCTTACCTCCAATTTCCACTGGAAACCGGAAACAAACAAGTTGTTTATATAGTATTAAACTAGCATCGGTTAGCATGCTACAAAATTGTTTTTTTCCATGTTTGTCACACTTAAATGTTTAAGATCATTAAATAAATTTAAATATTAGTCAAAGACAACGCAAGTAAACACAAAATGCCATTTTTAAGTGAAGGATTTTAAAGGAAGAAAAAACATCCAAACCTACATGGCCCTGTGTGACAAAGTGATTGCTCCCAATGTTAAACATAAATTAACAGTGGTTCATCATAAATTCAATCTCTAGCTACACCCAGGCCTGATTACTGTCACACCTATTCTCAACCAAGAAATCACTTGAATAAGAAGTGCCTGGCAAAGTGAAAAAGACAAAAAAAATCATCAAAAGCTAGACATCATGCAGAGATGTTCAGCTCCAGTTTCTGTCGCGACGCGAAATGGATTAAGCTGTTTAGATAATAGATGGATGGAAATAAGTTCACACTGTACATCACTATACATATATACGTTATATAACACTATAAATAAACCGTATTTCCCCAACATTATGCCACCTCACATTATAGGCCCCATTCTATAAGCCACAGAAAATGCTTATTTATGTATAAAAAATCTAAGATAAGCCGTCCACAGCTTTACTGAATTTACCGATCTGAAGTAAAAGCCTCTAACATCTAATGAGGACCACAGGATCACAGGAGACCTTTGAAGCTCTATACCGGTAGAGACATTATACTGTAGTTGAGCATAAACATTTAAATGGATAAAATATTGAACTTAACAGTATCATTCCACAAGAGCAAGAGCTACACTACAGAATTTAAGCTCCAGGCATCATCTGCAATATCTGAGATGAACACATTCAATATCAGCAATAGAAAAGCAGCACATGTCGCAACTAATTTGAAGAAAGGTAGACCTAATAATTTTTGCATTTCAGTTTTGCTAATTTTATACTAAAGAATTTACATGTAGACGGATGATTGACATTGCTGTGTGATGGAACAGTGCAGAGCCGTTTTCCAGCAGCAAAGAAAGGATTCTTTTCTTCTTCTTGCCAGAATATGACAACCAGATTGTGAGGTTATACTTAGTAAAGCTAATCATATGCTGCATTTAAACGAGATCAACTCTACAACTGCTTTTATTTTACAATACACAAAGAGTCTTCGTATTTTGGTGCATTTTGTTCACGGTTTTCAATAGGGTGTTGTGGGATATATGGGGAGCAATGCATTATGGACTGTGTAGTGTGTGGAGCAGAGATCGTGTGGGTAGTGCGGGCGGACAAAGGTTGGAAAGAGTGTTGTTTTTAGCGGAGAGTTGTAGCCTGTTAGCGAGAGAGCACGGGTTAGCAGCGCACATTGGAGCAGTTTGGCTATGGGAACGGGGAACAGAAATTGTGCTCTGTGTTGAGAGAAAACAGAAATAAGTAAATAAAGTCATGGCTCCCAAAATGGAACTCTCAGAAGAACTGTTCGCATTCGAAGTTGGAGAGTTACCCTGAGTGACGCTGCCATTCAGCCACTCAGCCAAGGTAGCGGGACGAGCTCGGGAAAGGTAACATAAGCAATGGCGCTTTACATGTTCTGCATTCTATACTGACCTGTCACTGATTTATTTTGGCTCTGCTTTGCTTTTCAAACTGTTCATTGCTGCAGTAAATGATGGATTCAAATTCAACTAATCATTTGGGGATGTTGTCAATAACTCACACAGACCAATAGTAATGCAGCAGTAAATGACACAGACCAATAGTAATGCATCATTAACAGACACACACCGATAATAATACACCAGTAACTCACACAGGCTCATAGTAATGCAGCAGTAACTGGCCAATACACCAGCTCTCTGACCCAGACCAGCAGTAATGCATGAGTAATTGGCAGATCAATAACACTAGTAATTTACACAGTAAGTGAAACTGCACTGTACTCTGACAACCTGCATTTCAGACCTAATCTTGCAGGAAGGGAGCTGCTAAAATGAGTTAAATTCTACTCAGTGGTAGCACATTTAATGATGTACAGGTTCCTTTGATGCAGTGATTTATCTACATTGCTGAAACTTCAGCAACAGTCCAGTGCTTTTTCTCCTTAGTCCAGGTAAGACTCTTCTGATGTTGTCTGGTTCAGAAGTGGCTTGACAAGAGAAATGCAAAATTTGTAGCCCATGTCTAGGATTCGTCTGTATGTAGTGGCTCGTGATGCGATGACTCCAACCTCAGTCCACTCCTTGTTCAATTCTTGAATGGATTCAATCCTCTCGATGCTGCAGTTGTTTTATATTATATATTTTCCTTCCATTCAACTTTCTATGAATATGCTTGGATACAGCTCTGTGAACAACCAGCTTCTTTAGCAATGACCTTTTATGACTTACCCTCCTTTTGGAGGGTGTCAATGACTGTCTTCTGGACATCTGTAATGTCAGCAGCTTTCCCCATGATTGTGTAGCCTCCTGACCCAGACTGAGACCATTTAAAGGCTCAGGAAACCTTTGCAGGTTTGCAATTTTCTGGGTTTTATTTTGGGTTTTATTATCTGTAAGCTATAATCATCAAAATTCCAAAAAATAAATGCTTGACATATTTCAATATATGACATATCTACTGGTCTACGACAAAGGCATTGTGAGTAGATCGCTGAGCCCTTCCGTTCAAAATAAACTGTGAACCGCGAGCCACAGAAGACACTACAGTACAGGTAGTGTGAGTAATGTCATTAAAAAAAATGTTATTGCCTGTCATCCATCCTTATTATGATTGACATACAGTACAGCCAGTCTGAGATCTTGTCTTTTGCAACAAGCGTCATGCATGCTCATTTAATCGTGTGAGCTACTGCAAAACTCCAGCCAACAAATCACCTAGTTAGCAGATTCCAATTTATTTTGCCCAAAATAAAGTGAATGAGTGGCATGAGAAAAATGAGTAGGGGAGCTGGCCCAAGTAGGAAACCAAAATCGGACTGTTCATTTAAAAATACGACACTGACTACCCACCGTAAAGCGAGGGGATAATGTTTGGACTGTGCAACTCTGGCTGTTTCCATTCAGTTCAAAACGTCTTTTTTAAAGGCCTTTTTTTTTTTAGCATTTTTATTATAAGTAGATCATTTTGACTTCATTTTAAAACCCAAAAAAGTGTGGACACCCCTGTCTTAACCCCTCACAAAAAAAATGGGCGAGGTTGGCGAGCTATCGAAACGAGGTAAATAACATGGAAGGAAATCTGTCCTGCAGCCTTTCATGGAAAGTTTGGCGAGATAATGGGGGGCGAGCTAAAGGGGTTTAATTGTAATTTTGTGTGACACAACAGTTAAACCAAATATGTGTCCCTAAATTGATCCAAAATTAGTCCAATTTTTTGTTGAAACACACTGACAACCCTAACAGTGAATATGTGAGTTGAATCAAGTGTGACTTGATGAAATCACCAACTATGCTGGACACTGGCCATCCTAGATCAGATTTAGGCAGTACTGAATCAGACAGAGGAGGGTTAGGGACAGCATGTCCTACAAACAGGCCCAGTGACCTCAGTGGACGATTTTGAACATATCTGAGATAATTGGCAACACTCTACAGGCGCAGTACCTTGAAATTAGGTTTATGGGTCAATGATAGAATCTCTGAAGTTTGGTTTGGATAGTGTTCGTTTATTGTCTCAGTGGAGTGTAATTAATTACCGCCGTATGGGTTGCAATCTGCATCTTCTGATCAATACTGAGATCAATGCTCCTTTTCACAACAAACACAAAACTGAATGTTACAGCACCTCCTACACTCTACTCTACTGTAACTCCAGGCTAAATCTGGAGGCGAGTCAGTGAAATCTGCATTAGAAACATTTCTCTGCAGTAAGAAATTTTGGATGAATTATTTACACACAAAACATGGGAGCGAGCTTTACCCCTGAAACAGAACCTTCCCTTGAAAAGAATACCTTCATTTATGACCTTGGCAGTAACCTCCAGTTTTACTGACAGAGATATTGATTTGTTTATATTAGAAGATGGCTGGTGGTATCAAAAGCATGCTGTAATTTTTTTTAATGAATTATTCCAGACATGTATCTCACTGTAACAAAGGAACCGTGTTTATTTGAAACTTTCAATCCATACCACATTAGTGTTTGCAAGTAGGAGATACTTCTTCACCAATTGATCGTGATGAAATATCGCAAAAGTTCAAAAATGACAAACATCCTTTGAATGATCATGTTTTCAGTCTTTATCTGACATTTAAACAAACAGAAAAAACAATATAAACTTATATTGTGTTGGGGAATAGGACCCTTCCTCACCCCAAAAACATGGATTGCCAGTAAAAATGCATTGTCCTCGGCTCCAGCCAGAGCTTGTCCAAACTCACACTGAGGAGAGGACCCTCTGAGAAGAAAGGAGCCAGCTTCTATAATCTCCTGGGAGGACCTAGCTAGCAAGTTGGCTATTCTAATTTGTTGACGTTCCAGAAAAGAACAGAGAGAGAGTGTGTTAGCGCTGAGCTAAAGCTAACAACTTATGAACGATAAACTTTGTTTACACTTTTAGAGGCACAGGGGGGCTAGCAGTGGCTAAGCTAACATTTCAAGGACAAAGGCAAGCATCTGTTAAAATGGTTGGGTGAATTGTTGAAGGTAGGACACTCGGTCATGCCTTCTCTCACCCAACGCTATGGACTCTTTGGAGAAAACTTCTGTCTAACATGGTGTTTCATCTGTTAAATGTAACTACTGAGAAATTGTGAGTAAATATTCTTCTGTTTTTAATATCAAAATGCTCTTCTGACTCATTCTTTGTGTGGAAAATTGTTATTTAGATAAAAGATTAGTTATGTCAAGACTACTACTGCTGGGAAAAAGGGGTTTTCATTAACTCCTTCCTTCAGCCTGAGGAGGCAGCCTTCCGATGTGGGTCGGAATGCTTCAGAGTAGAAACTGTATAGGAATTTATATGGATTATAAAGATATAGTCCTATAAACCTTAACAATTACCTAATATTGTGTAGGTCCCCCTCATCCCACCAGAGCAGTGCTCTGTATATTCTGCCCTATTTCTATCAGAGCCAGAATTAATATTTTGGGCAATAGAAGCTATTCTATGGGATCTGACCAGACTTCACTCGAACTAGCCTATGCTCATCAATAAGCCTTTGGCGGGTTGGATCCATTTTGGAGATCCGACCCAGCTGTCTAGCCAACACAGTTTAGCCAGCAAATCTGAACAAGTTCCATTTTCCTGTTTACAGAAGGACTGACTGTTCATTTGCCCCTACTTTAGTCCATCTATATACAGGAGCCACTGTAACAAGATCATTAATGTCATCTGCCAGTGGTTTTAATGTTGTAATAGAAAAAGAAGTCCAATGTTAATATAATTCATCATGTAAATATTTTAACTGTTTGTAAAGTTTGTTAGAATATTATGTAACAATATGGTGTTTTAACTTTCTTGTAGTAGGTGGTAATTATGATATCCACACAATTCTTACAGTTTAGATTGCAAGATAAAATAGAAAAGCAATACTCCAATGATAAACCTTGCCACCTCCTTCCCCTAGTTCTCTGCTTTTGTGACTTAAGGTAATAAAATGGCAGTCTCGTTTTGTGAGCCTAGTAAGACGAAAAAGTCGAGTTTTGCCACTTAGCAGGACAAAATAATTCCTAATTCAATTAAAGTCACCTTAATGATATTTACACAGCTTTCACAAAGAAGAATTTGACAAACCAATGGTGACAGAGGCTAGAAAACTCCCTAAGCTGAAGGAAGAAACCTTGGGAAGAGTCAAAACTCAGGGGGAACCCATCCTCCACACAGGATTGCAATAAAAATGTCAGAGCTTATGAAATTAAAACCTGGAATTTGGAGCAACAGTTCCTGTTTGGGTTAGGGGCTTGGGTAGCATATGGAACACATGGAGATGGTTCTTGGTAGTTGAACTAGTCAGATGAGTAGGCAATCCCAATGATGGAACCTCAGAGTAGATCAAGCTGAAGGGCAACAAATAGTATACAGGTGGATCTCAATGACAGTAGATCCAGGTTGAGAGGTTAGGCTGCGCCTCTATTCAGTGATGATTGCCAAGTGTATAGATAGAAAATTGACTTAGCTTCATTTCAGATTATCCGTATATAATATAAACATAAGTGCAAAAAGAGACTGTGAAATAGAACATTTGCAATATATCCTTTAGATTTAAAAAATGGGATTAAGTTAGTGAACTTCTACAAACAAACAAAGAAGCTGTTAAAGTAAAATGTGAAAATGCCTCATTAAATGGAGGTCAATGCCAAATGGGAATTGTATGTTTGCACTTAACAGGCACGAATTGCATTATTGACTCGTTTCCCTGTTCTTCAAGGATTTGTGAGCCAATGGTGCACTGGACTGTATAGTGCATTATGCATCCAGGGCTTCAGACTTTATGCATGGGGATCTAATGTTTAATATTAAAACTCATAAACAAAACATCTAATGTGAGGGTATTGAATTTATATTTTTATTCTGGTCACACAACAATTCATTACATGCTTAATTATCCATTTCACAACTAAGCAACCATCCTCTTTTTCCATCAATGCCTTGGTCTTTTGCTCTACTGCCTTTTGCCACATCTGTATGCGCACAACAGTGTGCATTATGTTTTCCAGTATTTTATCTGGAGTGCTGGAGATGCATGCTTTTGATACAGATGAGAGAGAAATTCAGTGTGAGAGAAGGAGCTAAAATGACATGCTGCTCTGGATGAAAAAGCTTCATGCAATTTGTTCAGAGGCCAGAAACATCTGGCAAGCGCACACTCAGAAAATGGACTTGAAAGTGATGGTGCAGATGTTGGAACATTTCTGTGAGGATTGCAATCAGCCTAGAGAGCGTTAGTGAGGTCAGCGAGTGCGGCTGGTGGATTAGTTCTGAACAAGGCTGTGGCCTGAGTCTGCAAAGGAGGTTCACAGGCACTGTTGTTGATGTGAAGTTGAAATGTGTTGCATGTGTCCCCTCTAACAGATATTATCATTACAGTCTTGACTTTGAATCTAGTTATAGCATTGTTTAGTTTAGCATAGCAGCAGTAGCACTTTTCAAGACTTGTACATGCTATGCTAGCATAGTGCTAATTTCCAAAGTAGCTTACTGTTGCAAATGTTATACTGCACAACATTATCAGTCAAGTGTATATTCTCGTGCTCATATTTTGCCTATAGCACTTGGTGGCCTTGGAAGATTTGTCATTGGTTGTAGTACTACCATACACAGAAGATGCCCTAGAGAAGCATTATGGGCTGCTGAAACCAGCCATTCTATTGTTAGCTTGAGCAACAAAAAATGGAAACTGAGGAACTGGACTGATGGCTAATGGAAAAGGCAAGTTTTTTTTATATAGTATGCTCTGCAGTGAAAAATGCCCAAAAAAACATCTTAAGTAGTATGCTGGGTATCCCAGGTGGTTTTTAGGATATGGCTAGGCAAGTAACCCATGTGGTTGCTAGCGTGTTGCTATGGTATGCTGCTTGGTTAATAAAGCCTTGGTACATTGCATTTACATATAGTCATATGCAAAACATTACAGATTTTGGGGATTTTGCAATTGAAAAGATGTTAACATAGTCTCTCGAGGACATGGGAAAAATACTTTGCTGGAAATATTGTGCATTTCTCCATGTCCTAGAGAGACTGTGTTAACATCTTTTCAATTAAAAAATGACCAAAATATGATATTTATCAAGGGGTGCCTAAACTTTTACATAAGACTAATGACTTGTCAATGGGAATGCAACATATAATCATGCACTGATCCAGGAGTGATTGTTACCTCTAGTATATACAGATGGTTGAATCTGACATGGTTCCTTACTTTCTATAGTGTGATGTGATAAAATATATGTTTTTATACCAATATAATGTGTAATTTGTATTTAAAGGGCTGGAACCAACCACTATGGAGGTAGGAACTTAAAATTCAGGGTAAGCTCATATAACCTCCTTTACTGTTTCATGAACTCAATGTTGGCTGATAATATCTTTCACACATATGTGCGTATTCAGAATAAATGGTGTTTTGCAGCTGAAAGTGTTATCAGAAGTAGTAGTTCTGTCTGCACTATTAATGCAGCCTGCATCCAGTTTGTACAATGTTGCTCAGTTTGAAATGCATTGCAGAAATGTATAATGTAGCATTCTGAACGCTGGAAAAATTATTGTGAACAAGGAAAATATGTGATTAAAAATCTGTTCATAGCGCTGTTCAATTTTAGAGTAAGTAAATATTTCCTTATGTTTTAAAATGTCCAACGAATGTGGATTTATGAACAATTTAATTAATAAAAACACATTTTGACAAGGTATATTTTGCATTTGACTGTAGCAACCCTGGCCTTCAAGAGCAGAATCCATCAGGTGAGTTGGTTTAGGACAAAACCTGAAAAAGCTGATTCAATGTGTCTTTAATCCCAAGGAATGTGTTGACCTTTTGAGACGCTCAGGGGCCTATTTGGCCTTTAGGGCCAACCAAGCCATTACAGGGAGGCTTCTCCTTACAAAGCCATATCAAAGTGGACCAGTATGTCTCTCGCCCTCTCTCTCTCTCATTCTCTATCTCTCCTCTCTCTCCCTCTCTCAATGTACGGTAGGGATTTGAAACTAATTTGCTGGAAGTCCAGTGATCCACAGGCACATGAATGAAACATGCTACTTATATCTCGCTAACACAGGCTAGTCTGGCCCAGAGGAAATTGCCAAGGCTTTGCCCTCGTTTCCTATATGTTATTGCTTATTGTCGGCAAAGTCTAGCTGGGAGATATGAGCCCCGGTGGTGAATAATGGAGAGTAGGAAGTTTATGTGGCACCAATATATATATATATATATAAACACAGAAATGAATTACACTTGTCTGGAATGAGGAATCCATCAAACTGGCTCACAAAGCGAGTCACCAGTCAAACTTACAGCATCCAAATGCAACCAAAACCAAAATGCGTTCATAAAAAGGTTCTTTTATGTGTTTCACTGTAAGTTGTAATTAGTCATTTGTTGTGAGTAATTGTAAGTAGAGCAGAATTTGCCAAATAAATTTTATGTGCTCAATTTTCTATCCAATTTAGTCACCTTCACTGTTACCTAATAATGTTCACATTGGTAACAATGCTGTTTATGCTTAGCGAGTTAGCTAGCTTTGTAATTGGATTTGGATTTTTAACATTGATTTTATTAAGTCTTCAAAACCGATGTTAGTCCCCAGGCAAAATGTCAAGTAGAACTGCAACTTTTTTGCAAGTTTTCTGCCCAATTTAGTCATCACCAATTCTACCCACTAGCTAGATCTCCCTCAATCACATGACACCACAACACTGGGATGGTCAATTCTACCCTGTGTGTCCACTCAGTCATGTGCTCCACCCATATCTTTTCAAACGGCCACTACTGCAAAGTCATTGGAGAACTCTACATGCTTGGAGGAGAACACTTACCCTCAATTCTTTAATATCAGCTTGCAGCTACACGCTGGTTAGCATTATGCTAAGTAATGGGGACAGGAGGGCCATCCTACCCATCCAGAGAGAACAAAGCCAATTGTGCTCCCTTCAGTTACTGAAGGGACGACTGTTGTGTCACTGGGACCTGAACTTGCAATCTTCTCAATGATTGAGCCAATTTTTAGAAAGTTACACCATTTGTCAGTCATTGATTTTTTGTCCACTGCTAAGTTTTCTAATTTTCATGAATGCAGACATTTATATCTTGCACAAAAAAGTCATGATCGAGGCCTATTAAGTCCCACTCTCTCCACACATCTGCATATTGTGTATTTATCATTTGAGGTAATTGCTTTGGAATTTCAGTAATTGCCTTAGGCTGCAGAATCCCTGGTGGGATTAGTCATTAGTACTAGGCTTTGAGCGTTCTGTTTGTTTAATTAGTGTTCATTATAGTGTTCTCTTCCCAACAAGAATAATCACACTAGCTAAATGAAGACAGAGAGGGGATTTGTCCTGTAAGCAGAAAGATTTCACACATGAATGAAAATCCCTGTCCCATTACCATTAATTAAGCTTCACGTCTCTTTCATACTTTTATTCTCACTTTGGCTCTTTTGCTTTTTCTCTGCTATGCATGCAGTGGTTGATTCAGGTATTGGTGACATAGGTCACAACCCAGGGCAGATTTGGGCAAGAAGATGGCATGAGGTGCTCACACACAAAAGGATTCAAAGTGGCGACATTTGCAGGATCGCTCATTTGTATGTGACATCAGTTAAGTCAGTACCAAGAGACAGACCAGTACATCAGGAGATGTGGAGAACGTTCTGCTGGTCATATAGGTTTGTGGAGGCCACACACACTACTGAGCCTGATTTTAACTTGTTTTAAGGAAATTACATCAAAGTTGGATCAGCCTGTGGTGTGTTTTTCCACTTTAATTTTAAGTGTGTCTCCAAATCTAGAACTCCATGGGTTCATAAATTCGATTTCCATTGATAATTTTGTGTGATTTTGTTGCCAGCACATTCAACTATGTAAAAAACAAAGTATTTAATAAGAATATTTCATTCATACATATCTATGATGTCTTATATTTGTGTTCCCTTTATTTTTTGAGCAGTGTATAACTAGAAGTAAGAATTACCCATTTGGTAGTTATTATTTACAGGTGTCATTTGTCATTATAAATATGCATTCCAAAATACTCCATTCAGCTCCTAGTCCAGGCACTGGTTCTCTCTAGTCTGGACTACTGCAACTCACTGCTGACCGGTCTACCTACAAGCACAATCAAGCCACTGCAGAGGATCCAGAATGCAGAAGCTCGGCTGATCTTCAACCAGCCAAAACACGCCCATGTGACGCCGCTGCTTCGTTCTCTACACTGGTTCCATCGCAGCATCAAATTCAAATCCCCGATGCTCGTCTACAGGATCTGTTCCCTCCTACATGACAACAGTGACTACATGACACCCACCAGATCCCTCAGATCAGAGAGGGAACAGCGATTGGAGATTCCACCCCCACGTAGAGTCAAACACCACTCCAGACTCTTCTCCTTCATTCTCC
>JBBIGC010014122.1:0-13058 GCA_037576955.1 Lepidarchus adonis | reverse complement strand
TTCCTAAGACATTGCCCTGTCGTTATTTGTATAGATATCCAACTTCATATTGAGATCTGATGTATCTAATGTGTTTCCTTAAAGTGTTCCTTTAATTTTTGTGAGCAGTGTATATACATACATACATACATACATACAGTACACACACAGTCATGTGAAAACAATTACGACACCCAGTGAAAGGCTGTGTGTTTAACATATATTTAATCTAAATTTTAAAAATACTGGGAGATTTGAGTAATACAGCTAAACAAATAAACAATTCTTTAGTAAAATGTAGTTCTACAAAAATATGATTTCTGGTGAGGAACAAATTAGGACACCCCCAATTTTATTCACAATTAATATAGCTCAAATCACACACTGGTGTAGCAAATCAGGTGCACCTGATTAGAATATTGTTACTCAGCATTTGGAAGGATGTTTACCCGATTTAAACCTCAGACATTTAGTTTGATGTGCTCCTGATTGTTGAGGTGAGAGAGAACACCATGGTGAGATAACAGAGCTGTCTGGGGCCTTCAGAAAGAAGATTGTAGCAGTGTAAACGCCTTGTACGGGACTTTTAAAAATTGCAATCAGCCATTCCACTGTCTGGAAAGTAGACAAAGACCCGGATTTGGAATCATTTTCTTTGGACAGATGAGTCTAAAATTTAATTACTTGCACACCAGAACAGAGGACATGTCTGGCATAAACCAAATACAGCATTCCAGGAAAAGAACCTTATACCAACTGTGAAGCATGGAGGTGGAAGTGTCATGGCTTGGCCAGCTCTCCATCATAGAATCCATCATGAATTTTACCGTGTATATGAGTGTGCTTGAGGAATATGTGAGACCATCTGTAGGAACATTAAAGGTGAATTGGGACTGGACCCTAAACACGTCAATGACCCAAAACATACCAGTACATCTACCAAGGATTGGCTGAAAATGAAGAGTCCTGGAGTGGCAGAGTCGAAGCCCTGATACTAATTCAATTGAGATGCTGTGGGGTGACTTGGAAATGGGCTGTGCATGCAAGAAAACCCTTAACCCTCTCAAGAATTTGTCATTGAAGATGGGGAAAACTTTCCTCAGACCCATATCAGGGACTGGTAGGTGGCTACAGGAAGCATCTCACTGCGGTTATTTCAGTCAAAGGGGGTAACACTAGCTATTTAGGGGTAGGGTGTCCTAACGTTTTCCTCAGTTAAAACACACATTTTGTTGATATCTTTTGTTTAATTAATAAATCAAAGCTATTTTTTGTTGTTTACCTGCAATTAAATGACTTTCTGTTCCAGAGATAAATTAAAACAGACCTGACATCAATATGTAAACATTTCCTAATAAAGAACTAAACATTTAATGGGGTGTCCTATTTTTTTCCACATGACTGTATATATAATTACCTAATAATGAAAGTAAAAAAATTGATTATAAGTAAAAATGTTACTTTGCATCAAGAAAATCTTTCTGGTCATTGTAGTAGTCTATCTCCTTCCTTAGATGACGCATCCATCTCTGTTGAAAATAAAAAAATGAAAGTTCTTGAACAGACAGAACATTACAGGATGATAACCAGGGCAACAATTTCAGAGCTTTATCAATTCAGCCACTCCTAACAGCTGAAGGCATCAGATGACTTTTAGACAGTGTGGAAGTTCATGACAAATGATGAATTTTGATGAATATTACACTGATGAAGTTTTTAATGTTTTTTTCCCTATACAGTTACTGTTTTGGACATATGAGGTGTTTCCACTGAAACTATTTGCAATACTATTGCCAATGTATGTGCCATGACAGTGTTAACGGAAGGTCCTCCTCCAGTCTAGATAGCCATGATGATGAATGGAATATTTAGTAAAAGTCTCACCCTTCGCTCATCTTCACTGGCAGCTGAGAAATACCAAGTACGATGTCTCTTACTGAAGTGCACTATCTTGAACGGGAAAACGTTGCTGGATGTGGTTTCTTCCGCTGCCCGCATGACCCTGCCAACCGAACACAAATTACATGAGAAGCCGCGTGGCAACTTATAGAAATAGGACATCTGCAAATGTTTCACACTGTCTCCATACAGAACAGAATTCTAAAGTACAAATACAAAACCATGAATCTCTGACTTTGGTTCTGCATGACCACCGAGTGAACTGATGTGCACCCAGTTTAAAGTGAAGGGACTTGAAGTGAAGTCCTTATACATGAATCGCTATAAAACTGCAGTGTAAAAAGGAATGCATGCCATTACAACATTTTAAATATTTCAAATACCAGTGTTTAGACCTGTAGAATTCACAAACACCAGCTATTAAAATTTCAGAGCATATCTACAGTAACCCTGGTTTTACACCCACTCTTTCTAACGCTGGGCCCTGTGGGGCTCTCAGCACTAATGTCTCACATCCAGGGTTGGCTGAGAGAACATCAGTGCCTGCTTGCAGCTGTATTAAGGAACTATTTTTACCAGGCCACAGCAGGGACTGGTGAGTACACACAGTAATTACACACATGCTGCCTACGCCACGCCGGGCCCACACAGGGAGGAACTGAGAGGATTACTGCAGGCTCCTCTGTGTCTCCGCGATATCCTTAATATAAAGCTGCTCTGAAAACGTAAAATCTAAGTGAACATTTGAGCCACATGCAGCATCTCCACTGACCTGACAGCCATGGGAAACGATAGCTGAGTGCAGTTGTGGGCAGAACTGAAACCCTTGTACCTTTTGAGGCTTGCATTCATTGTGCTCAATTGGGGACAGGATGTGGTTAACTAACATGAAAAGGCAAAGAAAGCTACACGAATGTCCATTTTCAGCTCTGAACAAGGTGCAGCTGAACTCCAAGGTTCTACATTTATGATCCTAGATGCAAACGTTAACAGTGTTGTCTCATTGGAGAAGTGCCTTTAAGTGACCAAACCATTTTGCCTTTTCATGAGCAAATAATAATAATAATAATAATAATAAATTTTATTTCATGGCACCTTTCAAAAACCCAAAGTCACCTTTCAGACAATAAAACAATAAATTATAATACAATAAGAAAGGCATTAAACAGGATTAGCAACAGATAGAAGCAATATTTAAAATGAGTAAACCATTTTGAACAGGTGTGTTTTGAGATGAGAAAAGGGAATCAATGTTCCTTAAGTCTGGGGGAAGTGCGTTCCAGAGCAGAGGAGCGGAGCGACTGAAAGCTCTGTGCCCTATGGTAGTAAGACGGGCAGAGGGAACAATAAGATGTGTGGCAGACGATGACCTGAAAGAGCGGGAGGGGTGGCAATATGAAGCAGATCACACAGAGAGGCAGGGGCGAGGTTATGGATGCACTTAAATGTGCTTCTATAGGCAACCAGTGGAGCTGATGGAGAACTGGGGTGATATGTTCTCTTACAGGAGTACGAGTTATAACCCGAGCTGCAGAGTTCTGCAGAAGTTGTTTGTGGAGGAGCTTGTTGGGGCGACCAAATAAGAGGGAGTTACAGTAATTAATTCGGGAATAAAGCAGTGGGAATGAACTTGCCTGTTGTAGCCGTTGAGGGAGAATGCCCCTTGTGGTGTGCCTGAGGTACTGGTCTTGAAATAGTAGACGCAGCCTTTGTGGATTATAATGTAGCGTAGAGGCCCTGTTGGCATGAAAACAAAAAAAATCCAAATCACACGATTGCCCAAAGCTGCTTCACTCTTTCTGATGGAGCCAAGAAAGAAAGCTTCTTTTGATTAGCAGTGATAGCCTTCAATTTGAACACATCTAAACCCATCATACTCACATTTCATTAAGCTGAACTGGCTCCCTCCTTTCTTGTGTAGATACCCAGAGATGCCGACCCCTCCAGGCATGGTCAGAAGATTCTGGGCTCCAATAGCCCTCATGGGAATGGGCCAGGAGATCTGTGCTGTGGCCATGTTTCTGCAGAAGAGAAGAAAGGGCGATCAACATGGCATGAAGACAAATGCATTCACTAACTAGGATTCCTTACAGTTGTTTCAGTCTGGTGGTTTGAAGCTGATACCAATACCGAAGTGTCGCTTTACAGGGCTGGATACCAAACAATACTACAGGAAATGTAAATCAATAATTGCGGTCTACAAATATATTCAAGAGAAAAACATTTTCACCTTGGTTTTTTTGTTACATCCATATTATAGAACAGTCTAGATTGAAGCCTGATGTCATAACTTCAAAGAAAATGTTATTTACAACCAAAGAAAGAGAAACTTGCATGAAAGGCCCATATTAACTTTCAGGAGAGCACTCCAGGCCAGACTTATATACCATTAGTTATCATCATATTTCTAAAAGCTTACAGATTTATAGAAATGACTCCCTTTTGACCCTGTAAATTATTGTTCATATTTCTGGATAAACTGCATCCAAAACACATTTTGTCAATTAGCACACACTTGCATTAAACTGAATTTTCTCCAATGTTCGCCACTTACTGAAGCATTAGTTCCTCTACCATTTGCAGTCCTGTCATGACATATCACTGAAATGTTTCATGTAGAATCTACTTCCTTTTCACTAACAATAATATTCATGCAAATGCTGCTTGTTTTAGTAAAAAAATCAGCATAGAATGAGCATTCATGAAATTTAACATTTGTTCTTAACTCATTAAAGCATTTTATAGAAAGATACACTTACACCACATTATGTACTAGAGAAAAAAGTGAAAATGTTTTCACAGTAAAATTAATATTTTAATTCCACCATCATCTAGAGGTCAGATTTATTCTTATTTTTAATATGCAAATGTTTTTGTAAGTAAAGTCTAATTTGCATATTTAAATACAATATTTGAGCAAAAATATTTCAAGATTATCAAGAATGTCAAAATTAACCTGGCAAAGATTCAGTGTGACAACTACTGGCTTAAAAAAACTACAAGGAACTACACACCTGTAGTGTCTCACCTTAATAAAGACTGATGCAACGTTTTGGACCATTTTAATGAACTAAAATTATTGGCATGAAATTTTCACACATTGTTAAGGGAGGCTGGCATTTTCAAAAATTGTATAAAAACCAGAGGCTATGTTTAGATATAACAGTGACAGCAGCAATCGGAAAGAACAGGACCCCAACAAAGCACAACTGCAATTTATGATCTTAAAACCAAACCAAGCAACACTTCCTGGAAGAACGTGGAACCTCCACCATACAGTCCACTCTCACCAAAAGCTCTCAACTCCACTCCCTCCTAATGAGTCCTCTCTCTCTTCCACAGGCTGCGCTTACCTCTTACTCATCCGCCTTCTTATGCTTTTCACGGCAGTAGTTTCACTCAACATGCTGGCAGTGGACTTTAGATCTGGGAGGAGATCCATACAAGACTGAGGACCTTCTCACCACAGCACCCCTCGCAGTTCTAATAAAGCCAGACAGACTAGTCCAAAGCCTCCGACCAAACCTTGACCCTGGACCGGACAAAGCCAAGACAGGAAAAGCAGGAAGCAGCACGTTTCCCGTGGAATGTACGATCCCCTCCTGAGCACTTGATCACGCTGGTAGTCACACATTTCCAACAGAATCTTTGTGTTTGAAGCGCGCTGTGTGATAGCTAGGGCCCAAGTGGGAGTCTGGAGATGCACATCAGGGCATATGAAGCAGTGGAAGATGGGAAAAATGAAAGAGCCTGATTTCCGTATCTGATTTCTCCCAAATTGCTTCATAAGCTTGTTACAGGGTGGAGCTGGGAGATTATCAAGTGCCATGGGACAGCAGAGGGTTCAGCCCAAAGAAAAGCACAAAGAAATGTAGCATGACAGATACACAACATTACCTAAACGTCAGGGGATAATTTGACAAATGGGGCAGAAGAGGGAATGTCTTCAGGAATGCTGGAATCTGTGCAAACTCCACTAAGTTTAGGTCAGCACAGCACGCTCCAATGCTATCTTTAGCTGCTAAAATTAGTGTGGGCTGGTGTGGTTGTAACAAATCTTTGGTTGACCTTCTGATGGCATTGACTTCAAGGCACTTGAAAGGACAAACAACAGGCCTTTATTTGTCTGGATCCTTTTGAAGTGGAGCTAGTTTCCACTAGGGAGCGGTAACCAAAGTGGAAAACACACGCTAGGCCTCATCATTTGCATCACTTGCTGCCTTCCTCTCCCCATGAGTGTTGTGTAGGTTAAAAAAGGTTAAAATAAGACATCCTACACCTACGAAATGAAACTAGCGTGTGGAGGGGAGAATGGTAAATAGTGTTACAGTGACTGGCAATTATAACAGACACATTCATCTTAATATGTTGGCAATTTATCCCTAATGTGATTTTTTTTTACTTCGTATATAAAGTCAGGTTCAAGAAAAAAAAAGACAATTAACCTAGAAATATTGCACTGCTCAATGGCATAATTCACTGATAGAGCATCACTAGCTGCACATGCCAAATTCAGTTCTTAAACAGTCACAGGTAATGGTATTCTACATTTACCCTGTATTTTATTTTTCTCCTTGGTCCACTTACAACATTTCTGTCCATTTTTAAAATAAAATTTTCATATTTTATTTTCATTAGACCACTTTCCAACCATATGGCTGAAACACACTAAACCTATTGTGAATATATATGAAAAATTGAAACCCATTACAAAAATGTGAACTATTTTGAAGCATTTTTTCATAACATAAGTAAAGACCTTTAGAACGAAGTCTTTGTTGCATGATATTTAAAATGGATATATGTAAATGCTGTAATGTATTAATGCTTCTTAGGCTTAATAGGAAGATATATGCAAATGTACTGCAAAATATGCTGTAACTTATCCATATATTGTATAAAAAGTTAAGTAAGCAGTATTACATTCTTGTCAAAATATTTCAAACTAATTGGTTTTCATAATACGAGTCCTTTAATTATTATTTCGTACCATTCCCTGCTTTCGCACATAAGCGGAGTTCCGAAGCTCTGGTAACTGTTTATCTTTTAAGGAAGTCATGTATTATTGTGTTTATTCACTGCAACTAGTGAAGTAAATTATTTTACATGTAAAATGTAGATAACATCAGACAGAAATCGCTCAGATAATCAATACAATCTGAACCCCAGATCTCTCTGCAAACAGAAGCTGAGATGTTAATCAGAAGAAAGATCTCATCTTTGAAACCAGTTTAATCCAGGGAGAGCTGACAAACATTAATTCACCCAACTAACTTCCTGATGTGGCTTCCCTCAAGATAACCCAGAGGTTTGGCCAACACAGGCAGACTCGGAGTTCCTCAAAAGGATGCAAAGAAAAAGTGGTGTTACTGGCTCACACTGCACCAAACAATAAAATTATAGATTAAAATCTCAGTCCACAATGATCTACGCAATACAGACATATTACCCGAACCACACCTACTGTTTCGCTGAGAATAATAATATGTAACGTCTCACTGGAAGCTCAGAAAGGGATCGACATTTGCACAACCGATAAGAAGATAAAAAAGCATATTAATAACATTATCTGTACCAGACTCATTTTCTGAGCTGTCAAAACACTGCACGGCCATGATCCAATCCTAGGCATTTCCTGCTCCATGACCTCTACTTAATTCAGGTTCAATTTCAGGGCTAGTTCCCACTAGGCCTTGGTCCATTGGTCCTTGGTCCATATTGGTTTTTACTCAACCAGAACCATGATCCAGGTCAAAAAATCGGTACCAGGCAGTTTCCTCACTTAGATCTAGTGGTGCAACAAAAACTTAATGGGAGTGACTAACAAGGAGGTGATATTACACTGTCTTTCATTTTAATTTTTCTCTGACATTTTAAATCAGTGGTTCTCCTGAGGAACCTGGACCATCTGAGGACCAACTTAAGAGCGATTAGTTTACATGAACGATGATAGATTATAGGTTCTTACAAAAAGATAATACATTAAATGACTGATGTCAGTGGTACAACCTGATAACACCATCTGATTGGCAGAGTGACAGACTGAACCTATGATCGATGAGTCACTCTAAATTCTTTGAACACCGTCATCTTCCACCTTCATTATTAGTCAGTTTCTGACCACAAGACAGAGGTTGCTAAAATATTACATAGGGAATTGGCCATTCTCCCTAAACAGCAGTGACAGGGTTTGGCTTGCTTATATACCAGTTGTATAGAATTTATTTCTATGCTCTTACTCTAAATTGACATTATTACAATATATTGCACACTACCAAGAGATTGCATGTAGACATTCCTCTCAGAAGTCTATATGGATTTCCCCTCACATCACTTCCTGTTTCCAAATATGGGCATTTGGCTCATAACAGGAAACTTTTCTTATCATTACCCACAAGTGCAGAATGCAAGCACGCAAAATGCTCTAAATGATAGGGGCCAACAGTCAGCTCGAGTCAGTTCGAGAAAACTGACTTAAGTGACATATGTTTTCACAGTCAAGCTGTTGAGATTTTGTGAGCTGCTGCGTCGTCTGTTGTGGTATACACACCCACGTCTTTGCACTGTCCCCAATCACATGCAACTTCTTCATTGTTTGTTGTCCATTATATTGAATTTAGATGGCATTCAAAAAATCAGTTACTGAAATGAGGACTTGATTTGGAAGTCAAGATGTGAAAGGTTTAACGTACTATGTAGCTGAACATCATGACAATGCATAAAAGAAGGCAACTATCATGTCTACAAGAAATCTGTCAAAACAGGCGATGATTCAAGGCAGCAGTTTGGAGATTAAGGCTTCGCAACCAGTGAACATTCAGTTTCACTTCTATCTGCTATCTAGGCAATAGTAAAGTTCATCATGTAATCTGTGGAGGTAGAGGTCAGACTATCACCAGCCCATCTTTGTGAATGTGTAAGCCCACATAGAGCATTAATATGTCAGATGTTAAAGGCTCTTGCTGCGGTCAGGTTGAAAAGAACCTAGACAGCAAAGAAGCAAAGGGTACTTACGATGCATTCCGTCCTGTCAGACACATTTTCACAGACTGTTGCGGATGTACAGAAGGCCCCTTTATCTTCACTGACAGAGCCATGGGTCCAGGACGGTCACCATGTTATCTGACTGAAGCTGAACGCAAAACCATAAATGAGACAGCTGAAGCAAGGCTTCAGAAACTGATAGAGGAATGGTGCTATAGAGAAACAGTCTGCGATCTGAAGCAACAAGTCACTTCCTCCCCTTGGCCACACCGTGAACGCGGACCGTCTGTGTTAGAGTGCGACTTCCTGTTGGCTGCTGCCTTGGCTAAGCTGATTGGCTGAATGTCACGCTCATTGCTCGGCCTGATGGGCCAGTGAACGAGGAAAGGGACTTTCCACCCCAGCACCACTGGCATTAACAGGAGGCTTGTTGGCCTATCCAAGGTCCATATGTGTATCATTGCAAAACCAAATCCATTACACCATTCTAAGTTAATGTTGGAAATGGGTGTTGATAAGCTGGTTTCTTTTTCATATACATACAATGCGCATGTGGACTATTTCTTTAAAGTCATAACAACGCATTGGTGAGCCACTGCAAAGCCACATGCCGCTTACATTTACTGACCGAATGCACCAACTTTAAAGGAAAGCTGAACCTCAAACACAGGTGTTCAGCCAGCACACAGGTTTAGCGACTGAAGTTTGCTTTTATAGTTTTTGAGTGAATTTTTAATTTCTTGATCCAAAAATAAAGAAACAAACTTCATTTTCAATCCGTCTATCAATTTTGGATTGTGGGGAAGCTGGTGCCGATCCCAGCTGACAATAAGCACAAGACACAGTTCACAATGGACGAGAGGCCAAACCATCATGGGACAACGCAAAGCCAGGCAAGCGTTCACACACACTCTCACCCCTTTGGACAATTTAAAGTAGCCAGTTACCACAAGCCTTTGGAGAGCTGGACGACACCGGAGAACCCGGTTAAAACTTGTTCCAACGCTTGTACACTTCACACAGAAAGGCACCTGTGGGCGACCTGTGGAATTAACCCAGGATCTTCTTGCTGTAAGGCAACTGCGCTAATCACCATAGACCAAACCAAAAAAAAAAAAACAATATCCGCAAAGCCCAAATAAGGCACATTTCCTGGACTTTCCAATCCAGGAGGGTATTCCCATACAAGCAAACCAAAGTAGACCAAACTGCTTTTCTCGCTTCTCATTCCATAAGTGAAAGCCAAGCATAGCTGACTAGACTGCAAAGCTCAATCTCAAAGGATAAAATAATAATATATAATAATAATATATAATAATTTAATAAAATTCAGGTAAAGGACATACCACAAACTTGATAACTATGAACAATTAATAAACACTCTGTGAAATCATCATGCCTTTTATTTGAATATAGACCCAGGAAAGAAGTTTTCTCCATCAAGTGCATCCAACAGTGCTTGGGTTAAGATGCTGGCATCACTTGCATGCTTCAGTTAGGTGGAAAGGGGAATTCAGATCCACTACAATCCCCAGCTGAAAAAATGCCAGTCCTGCATGCTTTCTCTTTCAGTCATTGAGTTCAGCATAGTCACACAGAAACAAAAGACCCCCCCACCTCCATTTCCATAGTATCCAGCAAAAAAAAGTCCCAGGAATGCTAGACCGCAATCTTAGCTGGTTAATTTGAAAAAAAAAGCATAATAAGATAATAATAAAACAGGGGCTTACCCATTGAGAACATCAGATGGAGCCTGAACATGTACTCACAAACTGAGTGGTTTGCAGCGTGTAAGTCCACTTCCTCTCTGGTATACTTAAATGTGCTATTCATGAGATCCTCCCATTTACAATGCTGCGTCTACTCACCCTTTTAGACAATGGTGAAAAGAGAATGTCTAAAACAAGGTAGATGTACTTATAAATAGTCTTTATTTGAACATGTTTTTTTAATCTACATTGGATGAAGAATGTTTTTTCTTAAATCTACTGTATTTAATCTCTGAACTGCAGGATGCTGAACAATACTACATATTTTAAGACAGTAAAACGTAAATGCCTTATAAAACACTCTTCCCAAAAAGAACTCAAAACTCTACTGTGCTCCTGACACCTACTGGAAGGTTTCTTTGCAGCTTTGAAAGCAGCATACTGAGGCTGAAGAAGCAGATTCATCTTTACAGAGGAAGTCCAAGAGAGGCTGTGGTTATGTGACGTCCAGAGGGCTGTATGTAAATAAGCAGAGCGATTTTGAGAAAAGCTGACTGGCAGGGGGTTCTTTGCGCTCCGGTCTTTGCCACGGTCATTCGCCCACTTCGGAACATTCAAGAGCTTAGGTGTTCTGGCTAGTCAGAGTAAACAACGAAAGGTTGAAAGGAATCGAAACCGAGATGTAGGAAACTTTACAAAGCAGCACACAAACATTCTCTTTTTCCATAGCAGATATGAAGCATTTCCTATTCAGATTGCAACCATTGAATGAATGCAGCTCACAAATGGGGCTGATTATTGTTCCTGATTTACTATGAGAATGCAGAACTATGACATGCTACTGAAATATGAATGATGCACTATATGTATTAAGACACGCTCTGTAGACTGCCTCTGTAGAAAACAGAAGAATTTTCCAAAACTAACCTTGAAAGGCAGTAAATCAAAATGAATCAGCAGGCATGACATCATTTTCCTTTCCGCAAGAATTCAACAATGAGTAACACATGAACAAGATAGCTGTTCTGCTCTAAAAGGAAAAACAGCACTTAATTAGATATTATATTCAATATAAATAATACTGTATTTCCCAATGACAGGCCATATTATAGACTGCCCTGCTATATAAACCATGGAAAATGCTCATTTATGTTTTAAAGCTCTATACTAGTAGTTATATTTTACTGTAGTTTAGCATAAACAAATAAATTGATCAAATTTGGAACTTACCAAAATCATGCCAGAACGCAAGATTTACGCTGCAGATTTTAAGCTCCACGCAACATCTGCAATATCGGAGAAGAACCCATGTCCAACATCAGCAAAACAGCAAAGCAGCACAGGTTGCAATTGACAAATGTACAGATCTGATTTAAAGGATTGGAAGTAAGTTAAGCCTAATCATTTTTGCATTTCAGTGTTATATTTTATACTGAAGCTTTACTGATTTACACGAAGACAGATGATTGACAGCACTGTACCCCTCACCCTCCAGCCATTCAAACAAAAATTTTAAATCTTTTTTTTATTTTCCAATTTTGTTCATTTTATTTCTGTTAAAAGTAGCTTTTTCCAGATGTATTATATACTAGGAGGCGCTGGATGCTGCAGAGCATTTTAAGTGGGAGAACATCGTCACTGATCTAGCTTTGATTTGCATTGTTTTTCAAACTGTTCATTGCTTCAGTAAACTAATCATTTGGGGATGTCATCTTTTTGTGCACTAAATGATACTTTTAGTGATTGTGCTTCATGTTTTTAGATATGCCACCCCATTTAAGCAGCCGCACACAATACCAGGTTTGCAAAATCAAAGGCCTGTCGTTGGAATAATACAATTCATTTATTCAGAATCCAAACTGATTGCGTGTTTTAGGTCATGGGGAAGCTGGAGTTGATCACAGATGACTGTGGGCACAAGGCAGGGTTCATCCTAGGAAGGAGGCTAATCCATCACAGGGCAACACAGATACAGACAAACATTCACACATACACCCACACTTACGGGCAATTTAGAGCAGCCAGTCGACCTAAACCCCAAGCCTTTGTACAGCGTGAGGAAACCACAGCACCTAGGGGAAACCTATTTATATCTATATTAACTTAATGGAATAAATAACAATGAGATATTGTAAAACATTACAATTACAAGTCATTTTAATAGAAACATGTACCATGTACCTGGCGATCTTCTTGCCTGACCATAGACCCACTCTTGCCTGGATATTTTTTTATGTACAATGACACATTACTATGCTGCTGAAATGAGTATATTAGCAACATTACTGTTGTTTTTGCACATATACTGTATGTCATTATGTTGCTGAAAGGGGCTTTACATACAAACTGTAATCCATTAGCCCCAAGCAAGCCCTGGTCTTTCAGAGTTTGTTTTGGTGTTCACAGTCAGCAGAGAGAGAGAGAGACAGAGAGAGAGACAGAGAGAGAGAGAGAGAGAGAGAGAGAGAGAGAGAGAGAGAGAGAGAG